>CAUYON010034575.1:0-27766 GCA_963573935.1 Arctocebus calabarensis
CCCAGCTACTCGGGAGGCTGAGGCAAGAGAATCGCTTAAGCCCAAGAGCTGGAGGTTGCTGTGAGCAGTGTGACGCCATGGCACTCTACCCAGGGCGATAAAGTGAGACTCTGTCTCTACAAAAAAAAAAAAAAAAAAAAAAAGAATGTTGAAGATGGATGACCATGCTCTTCTTTCCTGGAGAGTTTCAGTTGAAAAGTCTGTTGTTACCTTTATGGCACTTCCTCTGTAGGTCAGTTGGTGCTTACACCTGGCTGCTTGTAGAATTTTTTCTTTCACCTTCACTTTGGACAGGTTCATTACAATGTCTTGGAGAAGCTCTGTTTGAGTTGAGATGTCCCAAGGATTGATATCCATCTGAAAGGAGTGTTTTGGTATCTTTTGTAAAACTTAAGAAGTTTTCATTTATGATTATCTCCAGTAAGACTTCCATTTCTTTATGACAATCTTCTTTCCCTTTATGGATCCTTATTACTTGTATGTTTGAATGCTTCATGGAGTCTCATTGTTATCTAAGTGACTATTCTGCTTTCTCTCTCTTCTGACTCTTTGACTACTCAGGTTAACTCAAAAATTTTATCCTCTACCTCTGAGGTTCTTTCTTCTCCATGGTCTAACCTATTTTTGATACTTTCTACTGCATCTTACATTCTTTCATTGTTTCCTTCATTTTCTTAAGCTCCACTATCTCTTTTCTATATTCTACATATCTTTCATCCACCTTTTGGTTTGTGTTCCCATTTTCTCATCCATTCCTTTTATTGTCTTTATTATTTATATTTTAAGTTCCCTTTATGTGAAACCCATTAATTCTTTATAGGTGGAGTTTTCTGTAGTAGCTGCCTCATGGTCCCTTGGGGAAGTTGTTCTGTTTTGGCTTTTCATCCTGCCGCAATTTTTCTGTTGGCTTCTCTTTATGTGTTCTTACTATTGTTCACCATTTGTCCTCTTTTTTGCATCTCTCTTCCTCCTTTGCCTCAAAACACCTTGTATCAGAGCTTTGGTCAAAAGGAAGAGAAGGGTAATGTCCAAGCATGGAGAAGCAAGAGGAAAAGAAAGAAAGAAGAAAAAGATGAAAAGAGAAAAAGAAAAGAACAAAGGGAAGAGAGAGATGAAAGAAAAGAATTGAAGAATAAGAGAAAATGAGGACAGAAAGAGGGAAGGAGAGTGATAGAAGAAATGGTATTGATTGGCATGGTGTTAAGGCCACTCCTGAAATTGAAGGATTTTGAGGGGCTAGACTGGGTGAGTTTCTTGAAATCAGGAACTTCTTACCAGCCTGCACATAGCTAAACTCTTCCTCATACCAAAAATACAGGAGTCCTTGCTCTTCCTGTGGTCTATGGGAGTCCATCAGCCTGTTCCAAGAGTGGAGTTCTGATCCTGGCAGGTGAAATTAAGATGATCTGCTTTAGTCCTCTGCTAAGACCTTCCCCCACACCTTCCTATAGTGACAGTCCCTGGCTGTGAAGAACTTCTCAGCATGACTGCCTTACCAGCCAAAAAACCTATGGAAAATCCACTCCAACACACATTCAAGTCTGGTTGCTATATACTGTTCTAATCTGCCCATTCTTCTAAGGTTTCTACCCAATGAGCAATTTCCCCCACCAAACTGAAAACTCCAGAAAGGCTTCCTCCTATTCCAGATCTCCATGGTGGGGCTAACCAATTTTGGTGGTCACAATCACTTGCTGAATGTGTCATATTTCCACCTCTGTGGATCACATGCTGCATCCAGCTTGCCACCTTCTCACTGTGATACCTAGGGTACCACTCCAGGCAAGGTTTCCATGGCAGATATAGCTGGGTTCCTTCTTTTTCCCCAGTTATACTAGGAGAGCTCATCTGAATGATACTTCTGGTCCTATCTGGTACTATCTTAGAAGTCACACTTCTAAATGACCGAGGTCATTCATCAGGAGAGTAAATTATACATAAATCTAAAGGATTTACCCATGGGGATAAATAGCAAATTAAAGTGCTTGAGGCAGGACCACATCTACATTTCAAAGGAATTACAAGGAAGCCAGTAATGCTAAAACAGAGTAAGCAAGAGTGGAAGATGCAGATGAAGTCAGGGAGAGGGAATGGCTGGATTGTGCAGGACTTTATTGGCCATTATTAGGGCATCTGTTTTATTCTGGGGCACAGGAAACCACTAGAAAACTTGAAGAGAAAAGGATGTTATAATCATAGAAATGACAATACATGTAAATATTAGAAAGAAACTGATTTTCTCTAGGCATTAAGCTCAAGGAGAGAAACCAAAGGAGGAAAACTAAATGTTAATTGTACTTCTATGTAAGTGACTTTGTTTTCCTCCTTTTGTATGTTTAGAACCTTTCCTGAAATACAGTTTTTTTCTCTGTCACTAAATCACAGAGCTGTGCTCTGCTACTCCTAGACTATGTTTAAACTTGATTATAAGACACTGGTAGATATGATGGCTATAATAACATCCTATCACCACTAGACATAAAAGTTGATGATAATTACCATCCTATCTTGGCATATGCTATAGCATTTCCTGCAAAACATGTTTTTGTTTCTTGCTGTTTCAGGAAACCAAACATGTTAGATTTTGGACATCATTATTAAGATGCTATTTTTGGATAGTTTTGGATATTTTATGATCAATGATTGATAAAGAAATCCTAGGTTAACTTCCATGTGCAATAAGTATAACTTAGGAAATCCTTTTCAGAAACTCTGATAAACCTGACTATTAATATATGTCTTATTTTCTATCATAAACAAAACATAAAACAACCAGTAATAAATTCTATATAAAATAAGGCATTGATCCTAATGGTTTTCTGTTAAAATTTTAAAATAAAATTTGTAGAGACGCTTACAGAGCAATTTGAAATGTTATCTGAATAGAACATTTAGGGCTCAAGAATCAGAAAGGAAAGTGTTATCCTAATATTTTGTATATATATTTATGGTGAGCACATGTCCCAGTTGCTTAGAACAGTTTAGATTTATTCCTTATGGTGCTGAAGCTTATTAATATCATATCTTCAATTTTCAAAAATGTCTTGCTTTGGAGGCTAATGCATGTGGTTACCTTACCTCCTTCCTCAAAATATCTGAAGAAAAAGCATTAGAAGTAAGTATAAATATAAGTTTAATAAATCCAAAAGTGAATTAGCTAAATTGTTCTTTAGGGATCAGAGGTCAACTGGAACGTCAACTTGAATGAAAATTTTGAAAAGTAACAAATATGCCAATGTATTGTGCTATAGTAAATATAAAATAAAGGCTGAAAATAGTGTGCATCTTTATGTGAAGGCAGAAATGCCATAATCACCTCCTTAAGGCTATTCTTCCTCTTAACATGTTTAGCATGTTAATCGCTGGCTCACATCCTGGACAAAAATAAGAAGTAATATTATAATCACTTTCCCAAATTTAGTCTAAGTTCAGTTTTAAATCTAGTGATGATGTAAAGGAGTGTGGTTCCATTATTACTATAGGAAAAAAAAAGTTGCAAATATTAATATATTTAAATTAATGAGGAGAAAAAATAAAATAATAACAATATAAAATCTTTACTGGAAGATAAACTATACTATGAAACAGGATGGGTAACACAATGTTATGTGGTTGACATTATAATAACTTTAGTTCAGTCAAAAAAACAAACTCTAAATTTAAACTTCTCCCTTTATGTTACTGTTGTCACTGTCATATTTATCCACATTGCGTATCTTTTAACATATTTTAGTTATAACTATTTTTAATATTTTCATCATTTATCTTTTATACTGATGATGAAAGTGATTATCAATCACCATGATAATATTAGAGTATTTTGCATTTGATTATATGTTTACAATTACCAGGTAATGAATTTTATAAAGTTCAGAATTTTTATACAATATGTAAGGTTTAGGTCAATGTGTTTTTCTTTCTTCCTTTTCCTTCCTTTCTTTTTTGGTTTATGTATATATCATTTTTCAAAAGTTTGTCCTTTCTCTATTGACTTGGTTTTTCATTTTGGTCAAAATTCAGTTGGGCAATGATCAATTAAAAAAATAAAAAAACAAATAAGTGAATTCAGCAAAAATAACAAAAAACTAATAAGTGAATTCAGCAAAGTTGCATGAATCACTCTCCCAAATTTTTAATATACTCAAAAAATGTGGAAATGAAATTAAATTGCTCCAAAGAGAATGACATACCTGAGTTAAGATTTAGTTGAAGTTACAGGATCTCTCTGTACATTGAAAGTTATTAAATTCTGATTAAAAAGTAGAAGAACTAAATATTGGAAGATACCATGTTCATGAATTGGAAGAATCAAGAAAATAATGATTATGCCATTTTAAATAAAAACAAGATGACAATCATATTTTCCTTAAAGAGTTAGAAAGATTAATTATGATACTTATGAATTGTTTGATAATTAATAATTATTTGATTTATTATTATTATTCTTAACATTTCACATGTCTTTATTGCTAATATCCAGTGTGTTACTCCATTATATTCATTCTATTCTTAGATATCTATGAAAGATATCATCTTCCTCATTCTCCTTTACTTCAAGCACTTAGTTTTTTACCACTTGTTTGATCTTTCTCATTCTAGCTCAATACCTGTCCAATTTTCAAGCCACTACAAACTGAGCCTTTACAAAATTCTAAAATTTGATTATGTATCTCTCTTGTTTATAAGTACTTTACTCCTTAGCTGGGCGTGGTGACACATACCTATAATCTTAGCACTCTGAGAGGCCAATGAAGGAGGATCCCTTAAGTTCAGGAATTCAAGACCCACCTGAGCAATAGTGAGACCTCTTCTCTACAAAACAAACACACAAACAAACACCCCCAGAAAAACTAGCTGCACATTGTGGTGGGTTCTTGTAGTCTCAGCTACTCAGAAGGCTGAGGCAAGAGGACTGCCTGAGCCCAAGAGATTGAGGTTGCTTTGAGTTATGATGCCATAGCACTCTACACAGCGTAACAGAGTGAGACTCTGTCTCCAAAAAAACCCCAAAACTATATATCTATATATGTATATTTATATGTCTTTCTCTATATATATAGATACTTCACTCTTTGCACCAAGATACTTAATAGACAAACATACAAGATAGAAGAGGGATTGTACTAGAAGACTTGAGAAAAGCAGAAACAATACAATGACAATAACAAAAGCAAGTACAACCGATACTAGTTTTTACTGTTTCAATTTGGAATAATGGAAATAAAAAAGAATAGCACAGTGTTCCTGGTTAAGCTACCTCCATTTTCCCAAATGTTAACATCTTGCACAGCTTCAATGCAGTTATCCAAAGCAGGAAAATAATTTCCTGACTTTATGTGCATATTAGTTGCCTAGGGAAACTATAATAGATTTTATAAAACTATATATCTAGGTCTATATCTAGATATCTACCATATAATCCAACGCCCCCATCCTCAATATTTAGTAAGAACAACTTCTAAGTACCCAGATACTTGGGTGAACTGGCTCATGGCTTGATGAAGCTCCCGAAAGTGTGCTGGAGGAGGATAGATAATCCTCTTGGGAGCAGACACACTCTCATATGTGTCCAAATGAGGCTATTTTGAAAGTGAAGGAATACTGGTAATAATTATTTTTATGAAAGCAAAAAGGCTCAAATTATTCCTGTCTGGGGCAAAGTGGGATATGAAGTCACCATAATTACAGTTCACTATACTTTTCCTATGACTGAAAGTAAAAATATAAGCAGGTAACTGTGAGGGTGAGCCCCTTCCTTATGTCACAGTCCTTATCCTTAGGTGTACAGATGGCTGCATTAGTAGAGATGAATGGTAACACTAACATAAGTATGGCAGGATTAAAAGTCCTGTTATTTTTTAAATACAACTTGAAAAAACATCCCATATATATGTATTTTTTGAGACAGAGTCTCACTTTGTCACCCTTGGTAGAGTGCCATGGTGTCATAGCTCACAGCAACCTCAAATTCTTGGGCTCAAGTTATCCTCTTGCCTCAGCTTCACCAGTTGATGGTACTATAGATGCTTGCTTCAATGGATGGCTAGTTTTATTTTTTATTTATTTGTTTGTTTATTTTTTTAGGAGAGATAGCATCTTGCTCTTGCTGTGGCTGGTCTAGAACTCCTGTGTTCAAGGCATCTACCTGTCTCAGTCTTCTGGAGTGCTGGGATTACAGGTGTGATGCACCACTCTGGGCCTATATCCCATGTATCTTAGGAGAGGAGTTTAAAAGACAGCAGTAGCTACTCCTGTAAAGGCATTCAAATATAGACTTGAGCAACAACAGTTAAGGACTGTTACGGTGAAAATTGAAATGTTGGTCAGGTTTTTAAATGAATGTAAATGTCACTTCCACCATTTACACTCTATGTGTTCTTGTATTAAGGAAAAGAGCCACATCCATTTCCAGAAATGTGGAAGTTTATGGAAGAAAAAGACATGAAAGAGGGTTAAGAAGCATTTAGTAACTATGAAGAAGCCAGGCACTCATAGCTTCTCCTTTTTTAGAACCTTGAAGAACTACACTTACTCTGGTTTGCACTGTTAATCAAAATGAAAAACAATTAATAATTTCTCTGGCAGTACTTATAGAAACTAGAAGAAAATATTAAACATTGGCATTTTCTATCTCCCCTGTGTGTTTTCATACTTGGTGTAGCATCTTTTGATCCTTTAGTGAAGAAATTGTGACAATAACAAGCACAGATGCATCTTGGATTTTGCATGGAAGCTGTCCAGCTCAGTGGTGAGCTCAGCTCAGGGTGCTCAAGGGCCTATTAGTTCGGCAATGGAGAAGTCCACTCACATTCAGCGAGGCTGTATTTCAACTGTAAGAGAGGATCTATGATGTGTTCAATATCAAAAAGTCATGTTTCATGATCCTCATCAACAACTTTATCATAAATACAAACTTGGGAGACTTGTTGTGACAGGTCTTTCAACGCGTTCTAAAGACCTCATAAAAAATCTCTTTGTTAATATTTTAAGTGTCATTATATTTTTTATTTTTGGATATCCCTGTTACCAAAGTTTAGAATGTAACTTATGAAAGCTTCAACACTTCTGCCAAGAGAAAAGTTTAATTAAGAAAGTTTCTCATCTTCAGTTATGGTATATAGTTTCTGGATTTATTTTTTTTCTGGTAGAAGAAAAAGCATTTTCTTCCTATCTTCCTGTATAGCATATCCTTAGATAAAGAAAAAAATTCTGTTGGAAAAAATGCCAATGTTTTGGTTAAATGATACATAAAGGATTTCTCCTCACTCCATTCACATAAACTATTGGATGATACTTGAATCCATCAGCTTTTCTAGAGATTGGTCATATCACATGTTAGATAGAAAAAATTAACTATATCCTGTCCACCCTGTTTATGAAGAGTCAACCACCTTCCCTTTTATTTTCAATACTTTATTAATTTCTAGTGTAGTATGTATAGGTACAATGCAAGTAGTTCAATGATGAACACATATTCATCAACTCTAAGTACATTGATAGGTCTTTTTATTTTCTAAATCACTTCTTTGAATCTACCAATATTTTGAACGTTCTGTCAGTGGTTATTATTTGAGTTTTTATTCTAAGCATCTAATAAACTATTCTTTGTATATCATACCTTAATGAAAATCTATTGGTTTTATAAAATAAAAACACACTTAGGAATCTCCAGGATTAATGGTTTATTGTAGGGATTCATGTACTAAAACAGTAACAAGATCTGCTGGGATCCAAGGAGAAAGACCTCATGAGAGAGCAGGAAGCAAAGTACCGAAAAGGAAATGGAAGTTCGTTATGAAGCTGAGGCATCTAAGAGCTTTAAACAGCAAGAAGCTATGGATCTATACACTAATACTCTGCTGTTAATGAGCTCTCACTACCTCTCTCATCTCTGTTACCCTAGACACCACGGCTCTTGTAGCTCATTTTCCCTAAGAAGTGGCTGCCTTATCCTCTGTCCTGAATAGCTTCTCCTTAAGCTGTAACTTATGCATATCCAGGACCGTCAAAGCTCTTGTCTCAAGGCCTTGCTCACTTCAGCTTTCCTTCCACTTCAAAGTCAGATCTGAGAGAGAGAATTTGATTGATCTGGCCTCTTACCACTGTACTTTACAGTGAGGTGGGCTAAGCCACTTCAAAGTCTTTGCCCAATTACCTCTGGTTGGGGAGGGTAGGTAGGGCACTGTAAATTATACAATAGACAACCTCTCTCTTTACAAAGACACTATGTGAAAGGTTTCCCTTAGAAAGAGCTCCATTATGCAGGATCACAATGATTCCAGCCTTTTCTCATTTGTGCTTTTTTCCTGCACATTATGTTGAAACTACTCTTATCAAGGTTTTCAATGCTCTCCAATTTGCAGATACAATGATAGCTTTTAATCATTCCTCAGCCTATTTGTTTCCGTACCGGATTAGTAGTTGACCATTTCATTCTTAATGATATTTTTTCTCCTTTTTAGAACTCTACACTCTTGGTTTTCCTTCTGCCTGCTAACTGCTTTAGCAGGCAAAAGATTGTTCTCTTTTGCTACATCCTCCCGCACTGCACAGCGTTGAATTCTAGGACCCCAGGCTTAGCTTGACACCTATACTCATCTCTATACTGTTCTCTAAAAAGTCTTTTCTAATTATCTAGCTTAAAACACCATCTATATCTAAAGATTCACAAATGTCTCTAGTTCTGAATCTACTTTCAATATGAAACTCCTACTTAACATATCACTTGAATTCTAATAGACCATCTCACACTAAATACAATCAAAACTGTATTCTTGGTAATATCCCAAACATGTTCCTACTCCATTCTCTGTTCCATCCAGATGCTCAGACTCAAAACAAGCAGATTAAAAAAGAAATACTTAAAAAATCAAGAAGAAAAATTTTATTCTTATCTCCTACATGAAGTCAATCAGCAAGTGCTATGCCTCTCAAATAATTGTTTTCCTCCCAACCTCTGCTGTTGCCCCTTCGCCCAATTATTATTATTCCTCTTATTTTCTGCAATAGATTCTAAAGTAATACCACTTGTCACTCACAATCTCTGCAGCCAGAGTAGTAAATTGAAAATGTGAATCAAACCATGTCACTCTGCATAAAATCTTCCAATAACTTCTATCTACACTAAGAAAAGAAAAAATAAATAAAACAGTGGAAATGTTACTATGCTTTACAAGGCTTTATACTATTTGTCTTCTGCCTTCATCTCTTACCACATATTCATCCTTCTATTTTTTCCCCCCTTTCAGCTCCCTTTTTCCTTTTTCAATATTTCCTGATCTTAAGCCTTTTTTATTTTTGGAACCATTAGATCTTCCTCTATATCTGCCAATGGTTGGTCCTTTTTTCCCCATCAGGTCCAGCTCAAGTGTTACCTCCTGAGACAATTTCACAGAACATCCACATACAATTAGTGACTCATGGAATTATCACTTGTATGTTTTATTGCCTAGTATATTTAAAATGTTCTTGTGATTTACCGGTTTACTTATTTATTTTATGTGTCTCCCACTGGCATATATGCTTCTCATATTAGAAGCTTTTTAGAAAAAGGCTAATCTTTCATTATCACTTTATTTTCCATTCCTAGCCTTTAAGGCACTGCTTGGTATTTAATACTAATCTAGTAAATACTAGTTGAATAAATAGATTCATTATTTAGCACATAATGAAAACACATGAGCATTTTAGTATCAACTAATAGCTGAGTGTCAACTATGCTACACACACGCCATGTCATTTATTGATTGTTAATTATTTATTCAATAAATGTTTATTGAGCACGTAAATACCCAGACCAAGTTAGGTATCAGATTCACCAAGAGTAAAAGCTATCATCTGTATTCTTAGGTATCTTTTTATCTAATGAGGACCCAGGTAGGCCATCAAATAAAAATAATCTTGCAATTGCTATAAGCTAAAACTTAGCATAAATATTAACATATGATGGCATGGATATGTGCATCTATGTACCTGTAATAGGCAGAAAATGTATTTAACGGACATTTTGACTTCAAATTGACAGCCATAGTATTTGGAAGACAATCAAACTTGGGAAAAATATCCCTTTTAGGTAGAAAATATAAATCAAAGTTCTTCAGATGTATAAATGTAAAGTGTGGTTAGTGAATTATAAGCAGTTCAGCATATTTTAGAATATTAAAAGGAGAACTAATGTCATTGGGTAATACAGGAAAGGTAGGCAGGAAAATATTTATAAAATGAGCATCTAAGCTAAGGAGTTAATATGGACCCAGAAGGTGATAGGTGAAATATTATTATAAGGAAGTGATATGAAAAGCTCCTAGATTCAAAACAGAAAATCTCTCTGAAAGGGGATTAATTTGGAAGAAGGAATCAAAAGATTAAGAGAGGTTATAAAGAAGGCTATTACAAAATTCTCATTAAAGCTGGTTTGGGCATGGTCCATGAGGCAGCACTGAGTATAAAGAGGAGGAGAAGAGTTCGTGATAGATTTAGGAGGTACTACAAGATTTAATACACTTTCGAGGACAATGGAAAATGAGACATCTAGGATCAATCCAAAGTTTCTGATTTGACTAGTAGGGTGGTCTGGAGGTCAATGTTTTGGAGGTAAAAGATGATGATCTGAACAGCAGGAATGCTAAATTTGAGTGATATGTATATGATTAATGTGGAAATGAATACATAGACTCCCCAAATCCTTGAGTTAGAAACAGATTTTAATAACTAGATGATAGACTGAAAAAAAGGTATAATTATACCTGAGATATTTAATAGAGAAGGAAGTTTAAAAAGCCCAAGTTCTGTTCCTTCCAAAGCACAACATATCAGGTAGACTGAGATTGGTGAGACAGCATAGTGGTTTCATAGAAACCCAGGTGGAGATAGAGTTTCAAGGTATGTATGAAAAAGCCAACTTCTCTAAAGAATTTGAGAAAAATGGAGTATGCAAATCATCTCTCTGATTTGGAAAGTAGAGGTTGTTTGGACAATTTTAGTCATAATAATTGAAGTGACTTAGTTGATATAGAAGTTGATTGTAATAGGTTGATAGATAAGTGAAAGTTGGGCAGTTGGCCATAGGGTAATTTTGACCTTTTTGTTCTCAGAATTTGATCATGAAATAAGAAGAGATAAAGATATGGAGGTTAAACATTTCATCGGCAAAATGGATTTTATTAAATGAAAATAAAATCTTTAAAATGAACCTTCATCATGTATTAACATTTTTCAATTATTTAGGTAAAATTTGACCTTAGGATTTTTGTGTATATATTCCTAACAGGATCACTCAAGTCTTTATCGCCTAATGACATTACCAAAGTAAATACTTCTAAGATCAATTTTGAATGTCGCCATAATATGTAAATGCCTCTAGAGCCATGATTTTCAGCAGTGCTGTGCCCTGAAAAATTGTAAAGATCATTAATCAAATTATTTTCAAAAGAATTTCACGGCATAATAAGTATATTCATTTTTTACTTTTTTGATCAACGTAATATAAGTGTTCCACATAAGTTTAACTATAGATTCAAGTGAGCTATGAGATAAAAAGTTTGAAAAACACTCTTATTAAGTAAGAAACCATGCCTTTTTTTGGTTAATCTTTATGATTTTCCTTGTTGAATTTATCACAGGACAAAATGGAATATATGTGGAAACCTTAATAATCTGATTTACCATGTGAAAAGATGCTCTGAGACAGCCTGTTTCTGAAACCCTCATGGTGAGAAATGTCTGATTATTTAAAATATGTCAGCAATATATTTCCGCTACTGCTACTATTATTTAGAAGAAGATAATTTCTAGGAAGGAGAAAAAAAGTCTGATTAACTTTTTGGTTATACAAAGATAAAATTTAAGTTTCTGGGTTTGAGTAGCATCCCTGGATTGTATGGTGTCTGGTTTGGGGCTTGTAACCTGGGTGAAGGGGGGACTGGAGAGACACAGGCCAGTCCATCATGGCCAGTGGGTCCTAAGGAAAGTGTCGTCTGGACAGAGCAGCGTGTACAGAGGTGAGCACAACTGACCAAAAGCACCTACAAAATAACCACTTGGTAGTTGTCCTCTTCTTTTTTGCATTGGTAGTCCCAAGTTTTCAGTAACTCCTTCTTAAAGCACTGCCTGGTTTTAACTGCCCTTTTGAGAATGAATATTGGAGAAGCTGTGGGAAAGAGGAGCAAATGGCCTGAGAAAGTCAGTTATCAAACAAGAAGTGATTTCATTTGTCATCATGAAGTGAGTGTTCATTTGTAAAAAAATAAAGTAAATATAATAGCTCTGAAGAAATACCATTGTGAACCTGGTATCTGCAGGGTGAAAACAAATTCCTGGTGAGCTAATGTAATTTATTGTTCGAGCATTTTAAAAATTTATTCAGGGGTGAAACCTAGTAGAATAACTTATTTTCTGTACTTTAGGTAATGGAACTTCAAGTGTCATTACATTTTAAAATCAAAAGAAATATGATCAATATGACTTTATTAAAGAGTCATAAGTTGGTGAAGTCAGGGGACATCCTAATTGACATTCTGAGTTTGCCTATAGTGTAGAATTATCAAAATAATTTAATGTAAACTTTTATATAACAGTGTCTCAAATTATGTCTTAATTTTCTTTATATAAATGAACTCCGTTGACATACAGCATTGCATTTTGATATCTTTGTTATTCATCTGAGGATGTCTTCTTCAGTGATGTCACATGTAACGTTTGCTTAGTTTGCCACAGGATTGAAGTTTGGATTACAGCAATGAAAGCAATTTTCATATGATATTTTTGTGTTTCTCTTCTTTTTGTCTTTTCCTTGATTACTAAATCATTTTATTTTCTGAGTGTTTTATTTATGATGAATCTTTCCCACCTTTAGTTTTATGTTTCTCTTAGAGATTTTATTTCTAGAAACTTCTAATTTTCTCTCACCAGTGGATATTATTTCAGAGACACTGCATAGAGATTGTTTTATACTTGAACATGTACATGCATTTTCAGCAATGTGTTCTTGATCTATATAAATAGATAATAGTTTGTAATTTATTATTTTCTTACATTTTATTTGATTTAGTTCTTTTAAATTGTGGGGGGAATTTAATATTCGTTGCTTCATACTAGAAAAAGTTAAGTAACATTCATTTAATTTTGTTTTCAACATGTACATAAGCATTGGCTGGATAATTAAAGAGCTATTCTGGAGCAAAGTTCAAAATATGAGATAATTATTTTTGTAAATGACACTTTACTATTGGAGAATGGTAAAGTGGATTCATATAAGTAAACTGGTTGCTTACTTCTACTATTCTTTATATCTCATGTGGTTGGGATAAATAGTGATATTGCATTTATATAATTAAGACTGGCATTTAGCATTTTCTTCTCAAGTTTATTTCTGCCTGTATTTTAGGATCTGATGCTGCAAATTACAGTTTTTAGTTTCATTGGCCATCTGGTTCCTGGTCAGGTCTGGGGGTAGATTTTCGGAAAGAAGGGAGCTAAAAGTCAGTTATCCTCTCTTTTCCTTTTTTAAGGGAGCATTCTTTTCTGGGTCCCAGATCCACTGGGGTAGTCTTTCTCTCGATGGTCATAACTCCCCCCGGGCAGGGGCTGCTAATGGCCCTGCTTCGAGTCCCAGTGACACTGCTCTTCCCCCTTGTCTGGATGTTAGCAGCTTTCTTCAGTTGCTGTTCTATGGGATGCCTCACCTTTCCAAGGTTGTCTTTTCAGGACTCCTAGCAACTTTTACTTTTCCATTAAATGTCCTTAATGAAGTAACCTTGAGTGACCTATGGCTTCTCCTATCTTAATCAATGCTGAATGATTTAGATACTTTGTGGAAATTTAAATCTTTTAGCCAATGAGAATCAATTTTTGTTAATGGTGAGAGGTGCAGGCCCAATTTCAGTCTTTTCCAAGTGGATAATGAGATCTTCCAGCATCATTTATTAAATGAGGATTCTTTTCACCATTGCATGTTTTTGTTAGGCTTAGCAAAGATTAAAAGATGATATGTGACAGGGTTCATCTCTAGATTCTCTATTCTATTCCATAGATCTATGTCTCTATTTTTGTGCCAGTTCCATGCTGTTTTAATCACTATAGTCTTGGAATATAACCTGAAGTACTGTCAGATTCCTGATTCCTCCAGATTTGTTTTTATTTCTAAGCACTATATTTACTATTTGAAATTTTTTCTGGTTCCATATGAATCGAAGTACTAGTTTTTCAAGATCCGTAAAGTATAACATTGATGCTTTGATGGGATGTGCATTAAATCTATAGATTGCTTTGGGTAGTATGGACATTTTAATGATGTTAATTATTCCCAACCATGAGCACGGTATGTTCTTCCATTTATTGACATCTTCTGCTATTTCCTTTCTTAAGAATTCACTATTTTAATTATAGAGATCTTTCACATCTTTTGTTAGATATATTCCCAGGCATTTAATCTTTTTTGGTGCTATTATACAAGAAGTAGAGTCTTTGATTTTCTTCTCAGCTTGACAATTATTGGTGTATACAAAGGTTTCTGATTTGTGGGTATTGATTTTGTAATCTGAGACATTGCTATATTCCTTGATCACATCTAAGATCTTTGTAGTTGAGTCCCTGGGGTTTTCCAGGTATAAGATCATGTCATCTGCAAAGAGGGAGAGTTGGAGAGTGTGGGGAAAACACTTGAAGATATCGGCTTGGGAAAAACCTTTATGAGGAAGACACTCCTAGTAATTGCAGCAATACCAAAAATAAATAAATGGGACTTGATCAAGCTAAAAAGCTTTTGCAATCTAAGAGTACCACAAATAGAGCAAATAGCCCTCAGAATGGGAGAAGATTTTCTCATTTATGAATCTGACAAAGACCTAATAACTAGAATCTGCAGAGAACTCAAAATAAACAATAAGAAAAGTGCAAACAATTCCCTCTATATGTGGGCAAGAGACTTGAACCGAAACTTCTCCAAGGACGACAGATGAATGGTCAATAAACACATGAAAAATTGCTCATCATCTTTAATCATCAAAGAAATGCAGATCAAAACCACTCTAAGATATCACCTAACCCCAGCAAGATTAGCCCACATCACAAAGTCACAAAACACTAGATGCTGGTATGGATGTGGAGAGAAGGGAACACTTCTACGCTACTGGTAGGATTTCAAACTAATATATCCTCTTTTGAGAAAAGTATGGAGAATCCTCAAAGATCTAAAAATAGACCTTCCATTTGATCCTGCATTCCCATTACTAATTACCTACCTGGAAGAACAAAAACCATTGTACCACAAAAGCATTTTCACCACAATGTTGATTGCAGCTCAACTAATAATTGCCAAGTTATGGAAGCAACCTAAGTGCCCATCAAACCATGAATAGATCAACAACTGTGGTGTATGTATACCGAGGAACACCTTTAAGCCATTAAAAAAGATGCTTACTTTACATCTTTTACATTTACTTGGATGGAGTTGAAATACATTCGTCTTAATAAAGTATCACAAGAATGGAAAAATAAATATCTAGTGTACACCATACAAATATGAAATCAATATATAAACAATTACATGTCCATAAGAACAATAAAACACTATTATAGTCCAGTTTAAGGGTAGAAGGAAGTGGGATGGGGGAGATGTATGGCAGAAGGAGGGAAGGCATGAGGTAGGATCTCACCTAATATGTACATTGTGAGGATGTATAAAATGCCCCTGAGTGAGTTGTTCTTTTACAACTGGAACTTAACCCTAGAAGTGAAAGCAATGTAACTTAAATATTGTACCCTCATATTAATTTGAATAAATTAAAAAATAGGTATTTCATGGAAAAAATAAGGAAATTATATTTTAAAGTTTTAAAGAATGATTCCAATCAATACTTAAATGTTAATTAGGCATATGTATTGGAGTGAATAATTAATATCTTTTAAATGTAGAAAATAAATACTGAGGTCATTCATGTTGCTTATATCTCTATTTATGTTATATATTTGAATATAATCTTTATATTATAATCTATATTTCTATATATATATAGATAAATCTATATATAGATTTAAATATATTTTTATATAGTGGGGTATATAAAATTATATTGTGTATTTGCATTATATCTGTATATGATATCAAATAGACATTTCTCTAGTTCAATATTTGACAAGCCTTTTAAAAACTCTAAACATTATTTTGCAAAATTACCCTACATTTATTTTTTGTGATATAGCTTAATATAAAAGAAAATGTGCAATAATTAATTTTGAAGAATTCCATGAAAATTTTTGATATTTTGATGAAACTATGATTTCAGTTAATTGAAATTTATAAGAATCAGCTTTGAACCAAAATCTGTATAAGTTTCTGGATGGGTCAGCCTCCCAGCTTTTTAATCTTTAGTAAAATCTGTGACCACAATAGGCTACAGAGACTGTAGGCCAGGGATTTTCAACTGATGTGCTATGGTGCACTGCTGTGCTGTCAAAGGATCTTGGGTGTGCCAAGAAAAATTTTAAAAATCATTAATTAAATTATTTTTGAAAGAAGTTCAAACCACAGTAACTATGTTCATTTTTTATTTATTTATTTATTTTTGGATCAGCATAGTTTAAGGTGCTATGAAAATTTAACTATAGTTTCAAATGTGCCATGAGATTAAGAAGGTTGAAAAACACTGCTGTAGGGTATGAAGATGTGTCTTTGAACAAGTATCATTATTTTGTTCATACTAAGATCTTTATATTATTTACTGAAACACTTAGAGGTTTCACTGAAATGTTTCTTAGTATAAATGAGGTATTTTGGAAAATGTCTTAACATTCTGTCAAATAACTATATTAAAATTAGGAAACCATAAAAAAGTGAACAGAAAATTAAATGTATGATTTTTTTAGACCAGTGACTTTTTTTTTTTAAATTAAAGCGGGTGGCACCTGTGGCTCAAAGGAGTAGGACATTGGCCCCATATGCTGGATGTGGTGGGTTCAAACCTAGCCCCGGCCAAAAACTGCAAAAAAAAAGAAAGAAAGAAAGTAAAAGAAAATTAAAGCAACAATAAAATTCTTTTAAAAAGTAAAAATTTTCTCATTATTTAGTAACATTTAAAACTGCTTTATTAAATATATAATAAGTATCTATGTAAATAAATATGTCATAAATATCTATTCAAAAGTAGAATTCAAGATTCTACCTATAGTTATTGTCACTTGCTATTATCAATGGTTTGCATATTCCAGCTGTTAGGATCATGGTAGAAATCTCCCATTGATGAAAAGTGTTTAAAAGGGAAATTGTGAAAGGAAAGAAGTTATAACAGAGGAGCAGAGGCAAATTTTAAAATTTTGCTTAGGAATACTTCTCTTTCCTTCTTTCTCATCAATCTCCACAGGGCCACCAAAGTAAATATTAACTATGCCTTTTTTAAAAAGCTACCAAATTTATTTACCTTTTTCTGTGCTCCACTGGAAGAATGGTTAATTACTGGAGCAGAGTTTGAAGCGGCTTCACATGTGTGGTGACTCAAAGCTGGCATGTAGAACTCAGGGAGGCAGTGCCCTGAGTGTCTTGAGTAGCCCAGAAGGCAGCAGGTGGCTGAAGCATTGGGCTGAGACCAGACCACTGCAATAAGGGCAGAGATAGTGAAGCCTCTTCAGCCATTTCTTCATAGAAAAAAGGTAGGCTATCTGTTTAATACAAAAGCTGTCCTTCTCATCTATAAACCCAGTAGTTGGGAAGCCCTTATTCAGACTATCTTGCTACCTACCCCAGTTCAAAAACCTCTCATCCTCATACTCCTGGACTTATCTTCAACTGAGTTTTCACTCCATTATTCCAGGTGCACAGATATTCAGTGGTAATGTAGGTGGATGGAGAGGCTAGATTTTGAAGGTCAATGGACTAAAGATTACATATTATCTCTCTATGTATTTAAAGGATGCTTAAAGTGTCAGAGGTTTACTTTCTTCATATGAAAATATCTGTATTTAGGAGCATTGGTTTTTAAAATAGTGAATTTAAATATGCATGAAAGTATTTAGCATATAAAAGCTCTGTGATAGCTGTCTTTATTGCATAGACTCTATAAACTGAACATTTTCACAGCCCCAATTGTTCCAATCCTATTATTAAAAGTCAGAAAAACCTTTTCTGCATAAATCTGTGCCAATGTGTGGTGAATTTTCAAGGCTCAAATGCAATGCTGAATGTGAATGTGTTTCGAAAATAGTAGCAGTCATACCAGCAAATCTCATGATGGAGTCCATGTCATAGAAGACATCAATAAATGTTTCTCAAAGAAGATTTTCTGATCATATAAACTGGGAAACACAGAAATTAGGGCATTTGTGAAATATTCTTATACCACTATAATTTCTAAATTTCTTAGTAGAACACATATCATTTTTAATTTCTTTTTGATGGTAAACTCTTGTTTTCATGAGGCTTCTCACGATTACCCTTTTATTTATTTATTTATTTTTTCCTTTTATTAAGTCATATGCACATAGATGATGAATATATTTTTGCTTTTGTGGGGTACAAAGTGTTGTTTTTTTAATACAATTTAGAATGGTTACATCAAACTAATTAATATAGGTTTCACCTCATTTACTTAATTATTGTGTTAAGACATTTATGTTCTATACTTGGTAGACTTGACTTGTACCCTTGCAATATGTTCCATAGCTGTGGTCCCACCATTTATTCTCCCTCTATCAAACCTCCCCCTACCCCTTCCCTCCTCCTCTATTCTCTCCTTCATCCTAAGCTATAATTGTGATCTTTCACAAGAAAATGTGAGCAATTGTAAATTGGTTTCATAAAAGTATTGAGTACATTGGATACTTTTCCTTCCATTCTTGAAATACTTTACTAAGAAGAATATTTTCCAGCTCCATCCATGTAAACATAAAGGAGGTAAATTCTCCATCTTTTTTAAGGCTGCATAGTATTCCATGGTATACATATACTACAATTTATTAATCCATTCATGGGTTGATGGCACTTTGGCTTCTTCTATGACTTGGCAATTATGAATTGAGCTGCAATGAACAATCTGGTGAAAATATCTTTGTTGCAAAGTGATTTTTAGTCTTTTGGTTATATACCTAGTAGAGACGATCAAATGGCAGGTCTACTTGAGATTCCAGAGTGTTCTCCAAACTTCTTTCCAAAAGGGACGTATTAGCTTGCATTCCTACCAACAGTGCAAAAGTGTTCCCTTTTCTCCACATCCACGCCAACATCTGTAGTTTTGGGATTTTGTTATGTGGGCTACTCTTATTGGAGTTAGATGATATCCTTTGATAAGCCTATCAAAAATATAATTGGGAATTGGGGGAAAGAGTTCCTATTTAACAAATGGTGCTGGTTGAACTGGCTGGCAACTTGTAGAAGACTGAAACTGGACCCACACTTTTCACCTCTAACAAAAATTGACTCTCACTGGATAAAAGACTTAAATTTACAACATGAAACTATAAAGATTCTTGGAGAGAGTGTAGGAGAAACACTTGAAGAAACTGTCCTGGGAGAACACTTTATGAGAAGGACCCCATGGGCAATTGAAGCTATACCAAAAGTACATTACTGGGATCCGATCAAACTAACAAGCTTCTTCACTGCCAAGAACACAGTAAGTAAAGCAAGTAGACAGCTAGCAGAATGGGAGATGATATTTGTAGGTTATGCTTCTGACAAAGTTTTGATAATCAGAATCCACAGAGAACTCAAACTTATCAATAAGGAAAAAACAAATGATCCCATTTCATTGTGGGCAAGAGACTTGAACAGAAGCTTCTCTGAAGAAGACAGGTGCATAGCCTACAGAGACATGAAAAAATGCTCATCATCTTTAATCATCAGAGAAATGCAAATCATGATTGCTCTTAAGAGGAAAAGATTTTAAAGTGAAATGTGTTTATAGGTACTGTGCAAGTAAACTAAGAAATATGGTTCTTTCCAAGTGAGTCTCAATCATGTTTTTCTACGACTAGAAGCACATTGATACTTTAGATAGAGCACTGTAGCAATCAGACTTTAACACAGTACTGCTAATACACAGAAAGTTTATTACTTATCTAAACATTAGTTTTTAAAAAATATATAGAAATACTATATGTCAGAAGGCAGAATAAAATGAACAGCTTCTTTTTTATAGGTTTGGGAATTTCTGTTAAAATTAGATTTCATTGCCTTGCTCCCCAGGTCAGAATGGGCCTGCTGATTATAAGGGAAAAACAAAAGCAAAAGATGATTGAAACATAGTTCTAAATGGCAAGGACATTTGCTTAAACTGATCATCCTTCTCATTGGCATGATAAAGATTAACATTTTATTTTCAATGCTTTGAAATTATGTACCATAAATTAAGTAAATTTTATTGACTGCGGGGCTGAGCATAGTTTACATTTGCTCATGTGAATGTAATTATCTGTATTCCCCATTGGAGCAATGGGGAAAATTGGGTCATTATATAATTTAAAGGATCTCTCCCAAGACACTCATTGTATTTCTATGAAGTCAGGAAAAGAATTTAATATTCTTAATTTCACATATTGTGTTTTGTCCATTAAATGAGTATATTGGGGCTGACACTTTATAGGTTGTATAGACTCTTGTATGGGACTCCCGAGAACAACAGAAATATCATGGAGTCCTTCAAATGTATTTTGATAATCACAATTGTGTATATTGGTGTCATCAGGTCTCTGAGGATCTTTCTGATATTTTATACATGAAAATCAGTAAAAGAAGATGACACAGAGTTATCGGTTATTTTAGGATTAGAGCCTATCGAATTCCAGATCAACCCAATGGCCCAGCTAAAACTATTCTTTCACATAACCCTTTCAATAAACAGTGTTTCCTATTCTAAAATTTGTAAATAATTTTAATAATAATCCATTTTAATACAATGTTTATGTTATTCTTTATAATATAAATAATATGGGTATTAAATGATATCCTGGCAAAAAGAGAAAACATGGCAACTGTGGTGAAGGGCAAACATATATGCATTAATTTCTAATCTTGTCAACATCATAAACTTAGTTCCAAATCAAAACCAAGGGTCTGAAAATCTTCCCCATTTGGTTCCCTTTGATGCATGATTCATCATACACACAGCTGCAACATTCTTCTCTTGGTAGCAGATATATTTTCTTAAATATGTTTAGAAATTTGTTATTATCTTTATTTTGAAGATGTAGAATTTACGTAAAGTTGGGATTGGGACAGAATCAAAGCAAAACAGATGGTTCAGAAGACATCGTTTATTTTCCTTAAGAGTTTAACCTCGCCAAGTGAGTTAACAAAACAAAGCCCAGGATAGCAACAGGCCGTCTGTGGGATTTAGTTCTCTGTTTGTAGTTTGTCGCTACTGCCATAACAAGAGAACACAGTAATAGGCTAAGCCAGCATCTGAACCAATTCATCAAAGTGTAGCAGATAAGCAAGAAGAAAAGCATACAGCTGTGAGAATAAATCTACAAATACCCTAAGAACAAGTGTCATTCAATAATTGTGGAGACACTAAAGCTGCCATCTTAAATCATTTTCATATCAAATGATATATATGAAACATACAAAATCTAAGATATATGTGAATATATACATGTATATGAAATCTAAGATAAGCAGGAATCTTTGAAATAAAATTAACATGATAGAATAATTTCCCATGGATACTTAATTGAAAGAAGTCTTTGTTATCCTGAGTGTCTAATATTTGCTAACTCTTCCTTGGGTACAAAGGTAATAACTTTTGAAAGTTACTTGGATTCCTGTAATTCTGATTTATAAGCATTTTAAGAAAGTCTTTGATGCCTAAATGAAATGGACAAGAATGTATGGAAAAGAACCAAAGCGATATGTAACTGTATTAAAAGTGCTTTAGCATGTTTCTTTTGGGTATTCTTCTATAAATGTATAACTTTTGGATTTATACCAATTTATATTAGTGCACACATTTTGTTGCTAATATTGTGTTATTATAAATAAATTATACTTCTGGGACTTTAGACATTTATAGAACAAACCCAAATCTTTTTGATTATGTGATCCCTCTATATGAAATTCTGGTATTTTGGTATCTCATTTTGCTTATTTTATTCTGTGTTAAAACTTGGGATGATAACAGGCTAGATCTTATCAATATCCTATACTAAGATAGATGATCACCTGCCTTATTTACAGAAATAAAATTACAATCTCAAAACTTTGAAGTCTGATAGAAATAGGCTTAAGCATGCATGTCTAGCATGTAGAGTCATAAATAAACCAGAATTAGTTTTATGGTTTAGCTTTATACTTGGCTTCTCCCTCTACCAGGGTTAACACCACATTGCCTCCAAGAGGTGAGCCAGCCTCCCTCTTAAGCTTTTGTCCACGTGTGGACTAAAACTCCTATTGCTTCTCCTCACTGCTTCTGAGAAAGGCTAGAGCTTCTGAGAAAACACTGTTAACATCCTAGGAAAAAAAAGAAAACTTGGAGATTTTGAAAAAAAATGGAACATTTAATTTTGCAAAGTAGAGGTTTATGAATTTTTTAACGATGATTTTCAGATGACTGTGTGCTCAGACCTTGACTGGGAACTGTACTCTTGCTATAAACTGTTTTATTCTGGAAAATAAACATATTTTGACACCAAACATAGGAATAATATCTTAGATATGGTAATGCCCTTGCTCAAAAACAGAGAGATGATTACTGCCTAACCAAAAATTGTTCTCACTTTTCAAATTTCTCTCAGGCATACCTAATTGAGAATACTTATGTAATAAGCACTGGAAATACACTGGTTAAATACATGCAGACGCACACACACATAGTTAGTTGTCAAATTATTTTAACCAACGTATTTTTATGGTTGATTATATGGTTAACTCAAATGTCATATACACACTCATATATACACACACACACACACACAATTAACCAATTTAAGGCTCAGAGTCTAGTCAGGGGGCTCTTCTTAATGTGTATTTTTTTATTTCAGGGCAATCATTGGGGATACAAAATAGCCAGGTTACACTGCTTGCATTTGCTGGGTAAAGTACCTCTAATAATAGTGTTCCATCCCCAGGAGGTGTGTAAAATACCATGGACCCACTTCCCCCTCTTTCCTTCCCTCTCTGTGCCCCCCAATTCTCCTCCCCCTGTCATGTACTGGCATTAATTGTCCTCATATCAGAATTGGGGGATTCTGGATTTTTCCTTTTTCAGAAAAGGAAAACTGTATTCTTCCTTTTCCATTCTTACACTGCTTTACTAAGAAGAATGTATTTCAACTCCATCCAAATTCATACAAAAAGTGTAAAGTCACCATCCTTTTTAGTGAGTAAATAGTATTCTATGGTACACACATGCTATAGCTTATTAATCATTCCTGGATTAGTGAGCATTTAGGTTGTTTTTACAATTTGACAATTATAAATTGAGCTGCTATAAACAGTCTAATGCAAATGTCCTTATGATAAAATGAATTTTTTCTTCTGAGTATAAGCCTAGTAATGGGATTGCAAGATGAAATGGGAGGTCTAGTTTGAGTTCTTTGAGGATTCTTCATACTTCCTTCCAAAGGGTTGTATTAGTTTGTAGTCCTGCCAGCAGTGTAAAAGCGTTCCCTTCTCTCCACAGCCATGCCAGCATGTGCAGCTTTGAGTCTTGGTGATGTGGGCCATTCTCACTCATCATCCCTAAGTATCAGAGAAATGCAAATTAAAACCACCCTGAGATGTCCTCTCCATGTGCATCATCAGAGGAGAAGTGTACCCCTGGAAGACGGCCGGAAGATTACTTAGTCCTCTTGTCTCCTTTCTATCCTTCCTTGGTATTCTTTCTCCTTCTAATATATATACATATATTTTAAAGTTAAAAAAAGATTTCATTTTCCCTTTTATCATAAGGACACTTGCACTAGACTGTTTATTGCAGATCAATTTATGATCGCCAAAATGTGGAAACAACCTAAATGCCCACCAATCCAGGAATGGATTAACAAGCTGTGGTATATGTACACTATGGAATACTATTCAGCCATTAAACAAATGGAGACTTTACAGCCTTTGTATTAACCTGGATGGAAGTGGAACACATTATTCTTAGTAAAGCATCTCGAGATTGGAGAAACATGAATCCCATGCACTCAAATTTAATATGAGGACAATTAATGACAATTATTGACACAGTGGGGTGAGGAAAGGGGATAGCAGAGAGAGAAAGAATGAGGGAGGGGTGGGGAAAGGAAGAGCAGAGAGAGGGAAGGAGCGAGGGGGGTGGGGTCTTGGTGTGTGCCACACCTTTTGGGGGCAAAACACGATTGTAAGAGGGACTTTACCCAACAATAATAATTAAAAAAAAAAAAAGAGCCAACAACCCCTTAAATCACTGGGCAAGAGAATGAATATAATCTTATCTAAAGGAGACAGACAAATGGATAACGAATATGAAAAAAATGTTCATTGTCCCTAGTTATTAGAAAAATGCAAATTAAAGCCACCCTGAGATATCTTCTAACCCCAGTGAGAATGACCCACGTCACAAAATCTGAAAACTGCAGATGCTGCCATGGATGTGGAGAAAAGGGAACACTTTTACACTGCTGGTGGGACTGCAAACTAATACAACCTTTTTAGAAGTATGGCGAATCCTCATAGACTCATATTTTTAAATATTATAATGTCATGTATTCTCTAGAGCCTATAGTGATTTCTTCCCATTTTGTTGATGTACCTGCACATAATAAAACGTATCCATTTTAAATGTGCAATATGATGAATTTTGGTCATTGCATACAAGCTTCTTCTACCACAATTAATATATAAAACATTTGTATCATCCTAAAAAAAAAGATTTCATTTTTATTTTATTTTATTTTTTATTAAATCATAGCTGTGTACATTAGTGCAATCGAGGGGTACAATGTGCTGGTTTCATATACAATCTAAAATATTTTCATCAAAATGTTTAACATCAATTCTCCTAATATTGACATTTTATATTTTTGTTCTTTTTCTTATCAAATTTTGCTAGAGGTTTATCAATCATATTAATCCCAAGATTTTGTCTTCATTAGGCTTTTCTAATGTTTTTCTCCAATTTATTTAATCACTCAGTTTAGCAGTTTTCTATTTTTTTTTTACTTCTACTTGCTTTAATTTACCATTCTTCATTTAATTTCTAAGGCTTATACTTAGTTCATTTATTTCCAAATATCTCTGTCTTATCAAACATAACATAATAATTAAAACTATAATTTTTCCCATAAGAGCCCTACTCTGGGTTGTATCTCATAAATTATGAATGTTGGGTTATCATTATTATTTAGCTTAAGATACTTTCTAATTCCTTTTGTGATTCCTTCTTTAATTCATTGGCTGTTTAGAGTAGTGTTGCTTCATTTCAAAATACTTAAGCATTTGCTAGTTGTATATTTGCTATTGTTATTGATTTCAATTTATTTTTGTTACTTTTCCACACTGAGTGTCCTGTGTTGATTCTCCATTATTTCACAATACTGCTTCAAAGACAAGTTATCCATACGTAGGCATCTGCCTTCACTTTCAATTCTTTTGTTGGGAAAAAGGTCTGCTATGAGGCCACCTCTAGTTTGCCATTTCTTTTTCTCTCACTGTTGTGATTATTTTTAAATATGTGTGTTTCACTTACCTTACCCCACCCCCCAACTAAAAGCTTTTTGACAGAAGTTACTTGATTGATATTATTTTATTATTTTAGGCATAGAATAACTATGTTCTGATGAATAAATAAGTGAATTAATGAATGGATATCCATGGATGATTGAACATAAAAATGTAGGTTAAAAGATTTCCAGAGTAGGAAAACAAAGAATAGGTGAATAAACATGAATAGATTGGTGTTGTTGTTACATTACCAAATAGGAATATTGCAGACTTTTAGACCCAGTAGGAATGGACACTGGATACTATTTGCTCTTTCTACCTGTTCTTCTGGCCATGCAGAAGGTCAAAGGGTTTGAACAATAGCCACTATGGAATTCTTATGAAGGTAATCATTACTGAAGACACTGAAGTCAAGAGTGAACATGCTCTCAACATTTCTTTAGGATAAAGATTATGGCCTTTCAATGCAAAAGTTGTACAGGGAAATAAAAATTCTGGTTATGTAAATGATGTCAATGAAGAAGTGTACTCTATTTACTGGAATACTCTCCCTATTGTTTTTATATACTGCAAGAATAAGCTACAAAACACATGTCTTTTCTGACATTTTCAGAACAATCATTTTCCTCATAGTTGAGATATTATTATGCCCACAAAATTATTTTGGTAATAGAGAATTTACACTAGTCTTCATTGAGAGACAGTTGGAGTTTTATGGAGCCCTATAAAACTCCTCAAAAATACCTCAAAAATAATGTGTAGGTGTATTTAATTGTCTCTCTAATTGGTGTGTTTGTGAGAAATAGAAGCTAACATTGTTAAGAGCCTACCAGATAAAGTAGATTGTACGTGTTTTACTTTCATTATAAAATATTTATTCGTTAATAACAAGAATATTAAAAAATAAATTCTCTATTACTGTCTTTCCAGTGATTCCCAAACTAGAATTTATTTCTCATTCCTGTAAAATTAGTCTCAAGTAGGTTACAGGTCCAATTATTTTGACTCATGGAAAATTAGATATAGTAGATAAATACTTTTTCTTCTGCATAAACCATATTGAAATACAATTTAGATGGCTACCAGAGAGAGTTTTCAGATATTTGCAGGAGAGTATTGCAGGTATTGTGAAGGTATTGCAGATATTTATAATATCTGTAATTTTTCCTGTGTCATGAGAGAAATGCCAACCTTTCAGATGAGAATTATGAAGTTTTGGGAAACTATTTTTTCTTGGAAGTATTTTTAAAGATATTAAGCAAACAATATGTTCATTTATGCTCTACGCTTAGGAAATGGACTGTGGAAAACTAGGTTGTCAGCTAAATATAGAGCCACATTTAAGACCAGCCAAATGAGATGCAGCCGAGTAACAGCTTCCTTGCAGCTGGGCACGGTGAGACTGGGGAGAGAGGACTTCAGGCATCTCTGCCAGGCAGGATCTGCCCAGAAACTTCCCTTTGGGGACACAGAGAGACAGTGTGAGGCTTCTGGGCACGGCTAAGGAAGGCTAAAGTGGTGGAGATTGGGCAAGTGGTTGCGTCTGTTCATTCAGTCTGATCCTGCCAGCAGCTGTGGGTGGGGCAGCAGTGGGACTACAGGCTGGAAAGGCCTTGCCTGTGAGCCGTTTGGGTTTCTTTTGGACTTGGCACTCAGTTGAACTGCCTTGGGAGAACGTGGGCAGGAGTGCAGGGGTTTTTGAGTGTTGTCTGGGGCCCCAGACTGGGCTACCAAGCCAGATGGAGCTGCCAGTATTTGGTGGTGGGCTGTGTGGAGCCATTGTGGGAGAACTGCCCTGGTAAGCCCCACCCTCAGGGTCGCAGAACAGGCATTGGGTGGGAGCGAGTAATCTAGTGAATGAGCAGCCTAAATGCAGGGACTGAGGCGCCTTGCAGCCTTAGCCCTCAGGGGAATAGGGTGAGACCGGTTTTGGCACACTGGGTAAGTGGATAGGCACTTAAGGAGTGATCCCAGCCACAGCGCTTTCCGGGGAAAGCTTCTGCTTAGCCCAACTTAGCAATTTAAAGTGTCTTCTAAGCAGGCTGAGGAGGATTTAAGCTCTCCACCCTGCAGGGTTTGAGAAATCATTAGAAACACAGGGTCACTCCCTACAAAGATCCAGTAACAACAGAGTGATTCTGCCAGGGTCTGATC
>CAUYON010034576.1:0-21696 GCA_963573935.1 Arctocebus calabarensis
CTGAAGAGGTGCTAATGAATTATCCTAGCCAGCACCAATCTCAAATGGAAAAGTTAAAAAAGTCTCTGGCAACTAGATAGCAGGGATCCGCTGGAAGCTCTTGTATAATTCACTTTGATGCTCTGTGAGCTCAGAAGGGCACCCCCCAGCCAGTAAATTAGTCTGGGAAGGTTGATGCCTCCTTCCCCACCTTGTCCTTCTGTGACACCCAGTCGGTTGTAACAGTTGTGATCAGTTTCCTCCAATGAGCTGATGCTCCAGAGGTTTGCCCCTGCCTGGGTCACAGTGAGGTCTGTGGCTCCACAACCAGTCCGCTACTCCCTGTCACTGTTTGGCATGGGGAGGTGGGGCCTGACAACCTGGGTACTTAACAGGGGCTGGGGCGTTTCACTCAGTTCCAGCCCTGCCCCTGATTGATGTTGCTGCTGGAACAGAACAAGTTCGCAGAATTTATTTCTATCAAGGCTATTTTCCCTGATCAGACTGGGGCTGCAAATGGGTTTTACTCAGTCTGTGAGTTCCAGCCCTTGTCTCAGTTTTCATCCCCTGAGGGCCAGGTTAAGCAAAGCAGCCCCTCTGCGAGTATTCTCCCACAACAATTCCACAACACTTGGAAAGGATAATCAAACCTTCCCACTACCACACACCCAGTGTACATCGTTGGAAAGTCCTCGGGTGATTGGCCCAGTTAAAGAGGTACCCAATCAATTGCCCCAGCCAGTATCAGCCTCAAATCAAAGAGTTGAAAAGTCTCTGGCGACTAGACAGCTGAAGTCTGCTGGCAGCTTTAGTATAACTCACTCCAGTCTTCTGTGGGCTCAGGAGGGCCCCCCCAAGCCAGTAAATTAGCCTGGGAAGGTTGATGCCTCTTTCCCCGCCTTGCCTCTCTGTCACACCCAGTCTCTGGTAACCCTGCAGGGCTGTGGTCCAGTTTCCTCCAATGAGCAGATGCTCTAGAGGTTTGGGGCTCTGTGACTCCTCAGCCAGTCCACTGGTTGTGTTGGTGTTGGCGGGGGGGATGTGAGGCGTAACAACCTGGGTACTTGAAGGGGGCTGGGGTGATTCACTCCGTTCCAGCCCTGTCCCTGGTTGATGTAAAGTAGATGAAAAAGCTGATAGAACAGAACAAGTTTGCAGAATTTCTGCCCTGTGGAGGAGATGCTGGGCTGCTAATAGTCCTGACTTAGTTTGCGAGCTTCAGCCCTTTGTCTCTGCTGTCATCCCCTGAGGGCCAGGTGTGGCCGAAATTCAGCAAAGCCCTGGTCTGCTTTTCAGCCAGCCAGCCAGCCACCTTTCGGCTCACTCTCTCACTGTTCCCAAGCCAGGAGAGTGGCACAGTCCAGCGGCAACCCACGCCCTGTCCACACCCCTCAAGAAAGTATTCAAGAATCTGGACTCTCCGTGGGGGAGAGACCTCCAAACCTCAGGGTGAGAGTGGAGGGGAGTGCCGGGAGTTCCAACTTGCAGGTAAAGAATATATACAGTTTTATACAGCTTTATGCTTGGCAGGAGAGTGCTGTGGCACAGGGGATGGAGGTCCGGTTTTTAGAGGGTCTCTCCCGTGGGGTAGAGTGGGAGGACATCTGAACTCTGCTCGCTTGTTTGTATGAAGGTATGGTGTATACTGCGAGCTGTTCTCTTGGGGGAGAGGACTCCCGTCTGCTTGGTGATGTGCTCTGTACCTTTTATTTGTATCCTTGGGGTCGCAGGTCGCTCCAGCAGGGTTGATGTGCATTCCTCAACCTTGTCTTTTGGCTCAGCTCCAAACCGTTGGCTTTCTCACTAAATTTCTGTTTTTTAACTCTCCTTCTGGACAGGAGCGTCTGCAGAAAGCTGGCTACAGACCACCATCTTGGGTCCTCCTCCTTAACTTCCTCTCTTTCAGTTCTCTTGAGGAAGGCTTGCAGTGCTATAAATTTCCCTCTTAGGACTGCCTTTGTAGTGTCCCAGAGGTTCTGATAATTTGTGTCTTCATTGTCATTTTGTTCCAAAAATTTGGTGATTTCCTTCTTAATATCATCTATGACCCATCTATCTTTCAGCATAAGGTTATTTACCTTCCATGTTTTTGTTTGAGTATGTAGATTCCTGTTATTGTTGAGTTCAACTTTTATTCCATGCTGGTCCAAGAAGATGCAAGGAATAATTTCTATTCTTTTGAATTTGCTGAGGTTAGAATTGTGGCCTAAGATGTGATCAATTTTGGAGTATGTTCCATGGGCTGATGAGAAGAATCTGTATTCAATTTTATTGGGTTGAAACGTTCTGTAGAAGTCTGTTAAATCCAGATGTTGAATGGTTAAGTTTAAATCTGAAATTTCTTTACTTAGCTTCTTATTGGAGGATCTATTCAACACTGCTAAAGGAGTATTAAAATCTCCAACTGCTGTAGACCTGGAGAAAATCAAGTTACTCATGTCTATTAGAGTTTTTCTTATAAATTGAGGCACAATCTGGTTGGGTGCATAAATATTGATAATTGAAATCTCATCATATTGAGTAGTACCTTTAACAAATATGAAATGTCTGTCTTTATCCTTCCTTACTTTGGTTGGTTTAAAGCCTATTGTATCTGCAAATAAGATTGCAACACCTGCTTTTTTCTGTTTGCCATTTGCCTAGATTATAGATGATCATCCCTTCACCTTGAGTCTAAATTTATGTTTTAAGGTAAGATGAGATTCTTATATGAAGCAGATATTAGGCCTGAGTTTTTATATCTAGTCAGCCAACTTATGCCTCTTTTGAGGACAATTTAAACTATTCACATTAATTGAAAATATTGATAAATCTTTAGAAAGTCTAGTGGACATTTTTAATCCTTTCCTCACTGCGGAAGTTGGAATTTGGTAAAAAATTTCTGGATGAGTTTACTTTTGCGTTGGAAGATTATGCTGGTAATTATGGAGAATAGGTCTGAGAATATCCTGGAGATCTGGTTTAGTTATAGCAAATTTCTTCAATATGTGGATGTCATTAGAGTATTTAAATTCTTCATCATAAATCAAACTCAGTTTAGCTGGATACAAGATCCTGGATTGAAAGTTATTTTGTTTTAGGAGATTAAAAATCAATGACCATTCTCTTCTAGCTTGAAAGATTTGATCAGAGTGATCTGTACTTATTCTAATATTCTTCCCCTTGTAGGATATGGATTTCTTGCATCTGGCTGCTTTCAAAATTTTCTCCTTCATATTAACTTTAGTGAACTTAATTATGATGTGCCTGTGGGATGTCTAATTCAGGTTGAGTCGAGCTGGGGTTCTCAAACTGTCTGCTATCTGAATTTCAGAATCTCTTGGCATTATGAAAATTCTCTTTCATAATCTCATAAAGAGGAGACTCTGTGCCTTGTGATGCCACTTTGTTGTTTTCAGGTATCCCTATAAGGCAAATATTGGTTTTCTTTGAGTTATTCCAGAGCTGTCTGAGAAAATGATCCATTTTTGCATTCCATTTCTCTTCCTCTTTGTAGGTTTGGGAGCGTTCTAAAGCTTTGTCTTCAATGTCAGAAATCCTTTCTTCTGCTTACTCCATTTGGTTACTGAGGGATTCTACTGTGTTTCTCAGATCTTTGAGGGCTGCAACTTCTTGTCTCAATGAGTCAAAAATCTTTGGTCATTTGGTCTTTGAGTTCCTTGACTTCTTGAGACAATTTTTGAAATGCACCCTGAATTTCTAAATTCAACTTTTCCTCTATTTTATTAATCTTGTTTACAATCCAAATTCTGAATTCAATTTCTGACATCTCAGCCATCTGTTTATGCATAGGATCATCATTTGTGTCCACCAAATTTTTCCTTGGCGGGGGTTGATCTACTCTGGTTGTTCATGTTTCCAGAGCTTTTCCGTTGATTCTGCCCCATGATTATTTTACACCATTTGGCTGGATAAATAGATAAGGACAAGTTGGGTTGGGGGTTCTAGGAGTAGTGATTGACCAGTCCTTTGCTTGAAAGCTGGTACTGGTGTCTGTACCTTTTCCCCTAGAGTTTTGCCAAGGACCCATACATTGCTACTGCTTGTGAAACTTGGGTCCTTCTTGGTGTGGTGGGGTTAAGTGGCTCTTATTTTCAGCTGGTCTCTGTCTTACCTTAGAGAATCAGTTACTCTGGATTGAAGTCTGAGCTGTGGAGAAATACCAGCAGTTACGTCACCACGTGCCCCACAAGCAACAATTGGAAAAGGAAAATCAAACTTTCCCACTACCACACACCCAGGGTACCACTTTGGAAAATCCTTGGGTGACTGGCCCAGTTGAAGAGGTCCCAATCAATTTCCCAGCCAGCACCAGCCTCAATGGAAGATTGCAGGGGTCTGCTGGAAGGTCTAGTATAACTTGCTCCAATGCTCTGTGAGCTCAGGAGGCCCCCCCAGCAAGTAGATTAGTCTGGGAAGGTTTATCCCTCCTTCCCCACCTTACCCCTCTGTCACACCCAGTCACTGGTAACCCCACAGGGCTGTGATCCAGTTTCCTCCAATGAGCAGATGCTCCAGAGGTTTGCACCTGCCTGGGTCACAAGGTCTGTGGCTCCTCAACCAGTCCTCTACTCTCTGTCACTGTTTGGCAGGGGGAGGTGAGGCCTGACAACCTGGGTACTTGATAAGGGTTGGGGCGATTCACTCAGTTCCAGCCCTATCCCTGATTGATGTTGCCGATAGAACAGAACAAGTTTGCAGAATTTGTTTCTTTTGTGGCTATTGGGCTGCAAATGTGTCTAAGTCTGTGAGTTCTAGCCCTTTGTCTCAGCTTTCATCCCCTGAGGGCCAACTGCATCTGAAACTGAGTAAAACAGTCTCTGCCCAGTCCGCTGTGCTGGTGGCTGCCACCAGAGAAGCCACCTGGCTTCCCTTGGCCACCCAGAGAGACTGGGAGTGTCTCCTCAAAACATCCCCAGGGGTGCGAGCCCCACTGCCATTGTTCCCGCAGCTGCGGCTGCGCTCAGTGCCTCAGGGGACCACCTCTCCAGCTTGAACTCCTCTTGGCTCACTTTCCTCTCACCACTCCTGAGCCGGAAAATCAGCACAGATCAGCAATAGTCCATGCTCCGTCTACAACCCTCCAGAAAATGTCTAAGAATTTGGACTTCATGGGGGACAGGCCTCGTGGCGAGAGTGGTGGAGAGTGCTGGGAATTCAAACTTGAAGGTAGAGAATATATACAGTTTTATGCAGTTTTATGCCTGGCAGGAGAGTGCCATGGCACCCTGGTAGAGTAAGGAGGTTGAGTTTTTAGATGGTCTCTCCCATGAGGTAGAGTGGGAGGACATCTGAACTCTGCTCGCTTATTTGTATGAAGGTATTGAGTATAGTGCGAGCCATTCTCATGGAGGGGGGATTCCATCTGCTTGGCGATGTGCTCTATATCTTTTGTTTGTGTCCTTGGGGTCGCAGATTGCCCCAGCAGGGTTGATGTGTGTTCTTCGGCCTTCTCTTTTGGCTCAGATCCAAACCATTGGCTTTCTCGCTAGATTTCTGTCCTTTTACTCTCCTTCTGGATGGGAGCTTCTGCCGAAAGCTGGCTACAGGCCGCAATCTTGGCTCCTCCCCCACTGGTTTTTCATAGACAATGAGTAGTTGGACCTTTTTTTTTTAATCAACCATGACAATCCCTATCTTTTTATAGGCATATTTAAACCAATTCACATTTTAAGTTAATATTGATATTTTTACTGTGTTTTATTCATTGTATTTGTTATTTGTTTCTTTTCATCTCTTTTTTGATCAGTTGGGTTTCAATTGAGCGTCTTATATAGTTCAATTTTATCTTCCCTCTTAACATATTATTTATAGTTCTTTTAGATTGTTAGAAGTTGCTGTAAAACTTTACAATTTATATTTTTTAAATAACCTAAGTCCATCTTGAAATAGCACTATACCACTTGATGCATAGCACAGATGTCTTATAAAGAAATATTCCCAATTCTTCCTTGATGTCTCTTGTAACATTTTGTCACTTATTTCATTTATACATGTGCTATAATCACCCAATATGTTGTTTTAAACCAGTGTTTATCAATCTTGCTAGTGCTGTGGCCCTTTAATATAGTTCCTGTGGGTCACAATCCACAGACTGAGAACCACTGCTTAAACAAAAAGTTATCTTTCAAAAACGGGAACAGTTTTTGCCCATTTCAAGTGCAAAAGTGAAACATACAAAATAAGACGAATTTGTATGACTAAATCAGAAAGAAATTTCAGAATATAAAATTGAATATCAGTATTCTAGTATAAGTATCTAAGAATAGAAAAACTGAATCTAATAAATAAATGTCTGGTATTTGTGTTTTATAAATATATTTTTCTAGTCCCCCCTAAATAAAACATCGCATCAGGTTCCCATATTTTCAGGTTATCATTTTTAATGACTATCACTTACCTGATTTAATGGTTAAAATTCTATGCCTTGATATATGTGTTTAAATTGCAACTATTTTAAAATGTGGCAAATGACCTTCATGCAGCTTAGCAATGGTTCTCGTACTAAAAATTGTGGTTGTTTTTTCTGTTTATATAACCCTGCTTAGTATTGAATCCCTCTTCCAAGAGGGTCTTCCTAAGAAGAGTGACATCATTACTTAGTCTTAACATCTGTGACCTGAGCTTTTAAAGGGCTTTATATAAACTCTAATATTGTAATTTTTCTAAGGATTTTTTTAAAAGGTAACATTACATACTAATTCTAATCAAAAAAATAAGCCAGGAAAGATTGATGGTGTTCATTGGATTTTAACTTAATGGAGTAGTTCCCTAAAATAACAGTTGTATAGTAATGATAAAACACTAACTTAATGTGTATTCATTTTAAGTTGTTAATATATTTTTAAATGCCAAGAAAAATAAACAAATTGTACATTTAAAAAAAAAGTTATCTTGGGCGGCACCTGTGGCTCATCGATTAGGGCACCAGCCCCTTATGCCATAGGTAGCAGGTTCAAACCTGGCCTCAGTGGAAACTGCAAAACAGAAAAATAGCCGGCATTGTGGCTGGCGCCTGTAGTCCTAGCTACTCGGGAGGTTGAGGCAAGAGAATCGCCTATGCCCAGGAGTTGGAGGTTGCTGTGAGCTGTGTGATGCCATGGCACTCTATAGAGGGCCATAAAGTGAGACTCTGTCTCTACAAAAAAAAAAAAAGTTATCTTTCAGATCACTTACAAATAATAAGTAATCATTTTATCTTAATTTATTCTGTCTCTGCAATTTTTTGTTTCTTTATGCAGATCCAAGTTTCTAATCTGTATCATTCTTCTTTGTTAAGAACTTTTAACAGTTCTCACAAGGCAAGTCTACTAGAAATGAATTCCCTCCATTTTTGTTTGCCTCAGAAAGTCTTTTTATTTTTTTCCTTCACTTTAGAAGGATAATTTCACTGTGTATAGAATTATAGGTAGGTCATGTAATGGGATTGCTTATATTTTGCTTTTTTTAAAACAACCTTTTGAAGATTTCACTACCTTCTCTTCTAGCTGGCATGTTTCTCGTGAGAAATCTTTTGTACTCTAACTCTTATCCTCCTTCCTCTTTGGGTATCTATTTTTATTTCTTCTTCTCTGACTTTCTTTTAAATTTCTCTTTGCCTTTGGTTTTCTGAAGTTTGATTATAATGTGCTGAGTTTGGGGTGGGGGTTGTTTTATTTTGCTTTTTATATATTTATGCTGCTTACTGTTCTCTGAATTTCCTGAATGCATGGTTTTCATGACTGCCATTCAATTTAGAAAGTTTTGGCACTTATTACTTCAAATATTTCTTCTTCTCCCTTCCCTCTTTCTTCTCCCTCTGGAATTCCCATTATACATATGCCACTTTTTATGTTGTCTCAGAATTCTTGAATATTCTATCTGAGTTTTTTTCCCTGTTTTTTTCTTTTTGCATTTCATTTTGAGAAGTTTCTACTGATCAACCTTCAAACTCACTGATACATTCCTCTGTTGTGTCAAATCTACTGATAAGCTCATCATTTCTGTTAGGGTTTTGATTCCTAGCATTTGCTTTTGACTTTTTACTTAAAGTTTCAAATTATAGGTTAAAAAAAAATTCTATCTGATAATCCCTAAATCTGTGCATAGCTGAGCCTATTTCTGGTGATCACTTTATTTCTTTATACTGCATTTTTTTCTTGCCCTTTGACTTTTCTGAAAGCCAAACAAGTAATATCAGGTAATATTAACTGGGTTAGATAGGTCGAGGTATGAGGTTTTATGTTAACCTCACGAGAAGCATTTAGTCAGGTTTAGGGTTTGCTGCAGCGTTAGGCACCAGAGGCCTCAAATTTCTCTAGTATCCTCATTGTCTCTCCCGTTGACTTTTGAGTTTACCATGTACCATCCCTGAGACAGACAGAGACTCTGCATGTTGCAACTGCTATTACTATGTTGCAGCCCTACTAGTGTGGTGATAAGATGTTAGAGAGAGGAGAGTGGCTCTGTGTAATCTTTCAATTCAGTCTCAGACACTTAGTCTAGTGGGCCTGTCTGGAAGCTGTGGCCCTCACAGATGTGTCTATTCCTCTTCTAGTGATAATGCATTTCCCCCTCCCACCTATCTCCACTCCTCCCCTCTCACTTGCTTCCGCTCCTTTCCCTGGCCACGACATTCTTAATCTGTGTCCTTGAAGTCTTACACCTTAGGGGCCTAGGGTGAGGCAGTTTTATGTTCTCAAAGCTGGGAAATTTTTCCAGAACTGAGCTTGGGCAAAGTCCTTTCCCCCTAGAGAGCAGGCCTGGGTGACTGGGAAGCCTCTCGGGATGTATGAGAGTGGATATCCCTTCCCTTCCCCTTCCAGGGTTGTGAGGGGCTCTCACGGGATCTTCACCACGAGAAACCTGGTGATGTGATTTTCCAAGACAGCGAATACTTGGTAAATTTCTGAACCAAAGTACTTTTTTAAAGCAAAAAATTGCATGGCAGTTACATTCTTGGGGAAACTCACATAGATTAAATATTGTATTTTATGTAAAACAAATGTATTTTATGGGTCTTAATGATTAACAAACGATGTTGCACCCAGATGTGTGGCAGAATACTCCAGAGTTGTGTAAGATGACAGGACCCGCCTTTGTTTTTAAGAGCCTTTCATGCCTGACAGCACCTCCAGCATCTCTTGACATTATCCAATAAATGCCATTAGTACTCCCAATCACTGTGACAAACATAAATTTCACCCACAATTTCCTAAAATATCCCACTATCTTAGAGAAACCCTTAAACATGTCCACTAGGAGATTTGTACAATAATTTTCAAAATAGCATTGTAATAGCAAAATAACCCAAGTAGCTGTCAAGAGAAAAATAAATGCACATCTTACAATGGAATGTGACTCAGCAGTGACAACAAATGGATGTGAAATGTGTTAATATCTATCAAGATGGAGAAATCTAAAGTTCACACCGTTAAGCAAAAAAAGAAGTTGAAGAAAGATACATACCCTATGACATCGATTATTTAATTCTTTGAAATATTCAAAATGATATTATGTATTATTTAGGCCTATACATATAGATATGTAAGTATAAATACACTCATGGGAATGGTAGCAATTTCAAGAACAGTGGTTAACTCTGGGGGAGGGAGTGGCAAGAAGAAAATAAGAACAGAGACGAACTTTCAGGGGTATAAACATTATTCCTAATATTTCATATCATAAGCTGGACAATGGGAACTTAAGTATTGTTCATTATCCCTATATCATTTATGTGCAAACATTTTTAAATAAGTAAAAACAAATATTCATGAGGTATCTGATTGAAGACAGACCTGATTTTGAATTTTGGCTGTGTTACATAAGCTTGTAAGTTGAACAAATCACTGAACTTCTCCAAATGTTAGTTAGCTTTTCTGGAAAATGGGAATGAACAGAAGCTACAATATAAAGATGCAATAGGATGTTGAAATGATAGAAGACATTCACAGTGCCTTTTTCTAGAATTAATACGAAATACTTGGATCCTTTGTAACAAGAAGGAATAACTGCTCTTCTAACAAACCATATAAAGTCTTCATGATTTTTCACATACAATGAATACCCTTTGTCTGATCAGTTGTCAAGATACGTGTATCATCCCTTAATGCAAACACTGATTGGATGTTTGCTAGTTACTTGTCAAATAAGTCTCTTTTGTCCAAATCCTACCAAAATCCTATTACGAGGATGGTTTATAGAAGATTGTCTGAAGGGCGTGCTATTCATCTATTTTCTAGAAATGAAAAAATTTTCCCCTTGGATCAAATTACACCATCTGAGACCTACGTATCTGGATGGCATCCTTCTGAGTGTTGTCAGATTTACTTGACAGAATTGAACTTTGCTGTTCCACTGTTGGGTTGCATCGAGGGATGCTGGGAAAAGCAACCAAGCAAACCCAGTCTTGTGTTTATTGCTGGGATGGCATCCAGGATGTTATTCTCTGAACCAAAATGTATTTTGTATTTTTTTATGAAGACCCAAGGGGGAGATTGTTTTTCTCAGCTCAGCAAAAAGAAAACCTTAAACAACTGTGTTGCCTTTACTTTGCGGACAATATGGATCTTTTAACTGAGCATATTTTCCTGCTTACTTTAGTCTCTAAAAATATACAGCCCAGTCTGTGGCCCATCTACAGCATTTGTATAAGAACATTTGGCATACATGCCTGAGAAGTAGGTACATTGCATCCTCATCTATAAGTGAAACATGTTTGTAATTTCTCTTTATAACAATATATTTTCTCCAATTTCAATATCAGGTGTATCCAGATCAAGCAGAATGATTTTGAAATATTTCTTTTTTTATTGTTCATAAGATTTCTGGAATTGCTTGTTTTGTAAAATCATTGTGGTCTACGTACCTGGATTTTTTTTAACCAATATTATCTCTTTGTCTCAACATTTTCAATGATTTGTATTCCAAATAATTTTGGAAGCTGAGTCAAATCCTTTACAAAACAAGATAGGAAGAGAGAAAAGAGGAAAGTGACGATAGAATAAGGGAAAGTAAGTATAAATGAATATTAAATAAAGTAGGTAAAACTATGTATTCCCCAAGCAGCTGGCTTTGAATTTTACAGCTAGTATATGGTTGGTAAATGTTTGTTATAGTAAAAAAAAAAAAAAAAAAAGACTGGTAAAAATGAACTACTAGTTTCTGCCTTTCTGCCTAGCTTTCTCAAGTAGAGAAAATGTATGGCTGAGTTCATTTAGGGTTGAGATAGTCATTGATATAATGCCAAGTTTCTTTTTCTTTCTTTTTTTTTTTTTCCAGACAGAGTTTCACTATGTTGCCCTTGGTAGAGAGCTGTGGTGTCACAGCTCACAGCAACCTCAAACTCCTGGGCTATAGCAATTCTCGTGCCTCAGCCTCCCAAGTAACTGGGACTATAGGCGCACACCACAACACATGGCCATTTTTTATTGTTGTTGTCATTGTTGTTCAGTTGGCCCAGGCCAGGTTCACACCTGCCAGCCTCGGAGTATAAGGCTGACACCATAACCACTGTGCTGCAGGTGTCGAGCCTATGCCAAGTTTCTTAATTGGGGACATTTTTGCCCTCCAAGGGACATTTGGTAATGTATGGAGATGGCATGGTTTTGATTATCATAATGGTGAGGGGGTACCACTGGCGTCTACTGCACAGGGATGCTGCTAAACACAATGCACAGGACAGCCCCTGACAACAAAGAATTATCTGCTCCAAAATGTCAATGCTTCCAATATTGAGAAAACTTGATCTAGGGTTACTTCGTGCTCACCAGTATCTGACCTTGAGATCTTCTATGGCTTTTCCTTGGATTATGGCCCTGAGCTTATAAAGTAAAGCAGTTGTTTAATTGCATGCCTTAAAGGAGGTAGAATGAGCAGCATACTGCAGACCTTGAGTGTTTCAAGGACTTGTGATGTCATAAATATGGAATTGGAAGATGTCTTAAACCTCTAGAAGCAAATCTGGATTTACACATAAATGGAGGTAGCTACTTTGAGGTCTTGTTAAACAGAAATGTTATAATTTCAATAATGTAGGAGGAGTAACACTTCACGTCCTTATCTAACTTAATGTAACTTCATTTATCTGACTAGTTTTAGTCAGTAAAATAAGATCCTAAAGGACTAAGCATGGCCTAAATTTAATGACAAATATAAGTACTTTTAGGTATGAGTAAGAATATAATCATTGGTAATGATGGTATGTAATACGTCTGCTCTGTGATAGGCATCATTCATGGATAGGTATTTGTCCTATGTTATCTCAATCCTGGCAACATCCTGTGAAATATTACGGTAATTTTAACTCGGGATACTAAGGTTTCAAGAAAACTTGTAATTTGGCCCAAGTCACAAATTACTAGTAGCTAGAACAAGATTTGTTCTAAAGCTCTTGCCCCTTTCACTACAAGTTTTAGAAGGAAGGAGTGATTTGAAGATGCAGCCCAAACAGCTGCCACTCCTAAAGGGAATGGCGGGCACTTAGGAAGAGAGTAGGGGCCAGAGGGAGGCCCGCAAAGAGCATGGAGGGAGTGACAAAGGGGCCAAGAGAGGCTTAGTCACAGCGTCCAGAGCTGCAGACCGACTCTCCCACCCTTTGCTCCGCCTTTGCTCTTACTTTCTTTTTGAGTACAGCCTTTCCCCCTGTGTCCGTTGTTCACTTACTGGTGTTCGAATAAAGCTAGAATGTTGATAAAGGCGGACCGCAAAGGGGGGAAAAAAAAAAAAAAAAAAAAAACGGGAGCGTGACGGCGTCGGTGTGCGCCTGCGTACTGGCGGCGGCAGCGGCGGCGGTGCCCGGCGGGGAGTGGGTCCGGAGCGGGCTCCCGGACCCGAAACGGAAGGGGGCGTCTGGGGGCGACGGGGAGCTCCCTCGCCTGGCCCTCGGCGGCCTGATGGAGTAAGAAGGGTCGGCTGTGAATGTGAGTATCGAGGGGCCGGCCTGCGTCCAGCGTATCGGAGCCGGAGGGTCCTGTGGGGCTCTGGAGGTTGTGGGGCTGCAGGACGCGGCCGGGTTTCTGCTCTGCAGGGTGCGGCTCCGGGGCAACCCAGTTGTTCCTCTCCCAGAGCCGGCGCGGGTTTATGGGCAGGCGATGTTGCTGGCTGGAGTACGAATTTTCGCGGGGGCGTTCTAGCTTTGCTCTCAGGTCCAGAAGCAAATGTGCTCCGAAGTCTTGACCTTTAGGAGAAGCCGCTGATTTCCTTCGGCCCCTAGTTGGGCAGGGAGCTCAAAGCCCTTACTGCTTAAAGGTTTTTGGGTCTCAGACCAGAGACACTTTTCACCTTTTGGCCTGTGGTGATTGACACCCGTCGTTCTTTTTCCTCTTTTCGCCTTCTCTCCTTATGGGATGCATCTTAGTAATAGCAACTAATATTGGGTCTCTTCGTTTGTGTTCATTTAATGTTTAGTCCGAATCTTGGTGCATAATTTTAAGAGGGAATGCTTTGCACCTTCCTCCCTCTTGGGTCTGGTCTGTTCAGTTTAATCATCTTGGAGATTTAAGATTAAGCCACGTTGTTAGGAAGTTTGAGATTTGTGAGGCTTTTTACCGATTTGAGACTGCAAGCCTAGTTAAGAGAAGTTCTCTTCCTTCCAGATGATTGCTTTGTCCACCATAATGTTTTATATCGAGTATATTCAGCTTACACTAGTACTATTGTAAATTGCATAGGAAATCTTAAAATTTGTTAAGCCCTGTTCTGAAGTTTGATAGTGAATGAAACAATAGAAGATAATATTCAGATTCAACTAACACTTTTTTAAGGACATGTGCAAAATACGCTCGGGTGTTGAAAAAACCCTGAGATATTGTAATGGAAGGTGTGATTTTTTTTTTTTTTCCAATACATTTCAGATGAGCTCATTGAGATTCTGGTGGTAATTTGCTCAAGCTAACTGCTAGGGTAAGTGTGAAAGTCACCTAATAGGATGGGAAAGTTCATCTTTTTCCTGTTAAACCATATATTCTAAGCATTTCTCCTGGGAAAGCAAACTGTATTGCAGTTACAATTTCTAAAGTTGTGTCTTTTTCCTTTTTCTCAAGTTAACTTTCTTTTTTCTTTTTTTTTTTTTTCTGAGGCAGAGTCTCAACTCTGTCACTCTGGCTTGGCATTATCATAGCTCAAGCATTCCTCCTCCCTCAGCCTTCAGTGTACCTGGGACTACAGGAGCCCATCACAACACCTGGCTAGTTTTTCTATTTTTATTTATTTATTTATTTAGAGACAGAGTCTCAAGCTGTTGCCCTGGGTAGAGTGCTGTGGCATCACAGCTCACAGCAACCTCAAACTCTTGGGCTTAAGCAGTTCTCTTGTCTCAGGCTCTCAAGTAGCTAGGACTACAGGCGCCCGCCACAACGCCCAGCTATTTTTGATTGCAGTTGTCATTGTTGCTTAGCACACCTGGGCTAAGTTCGCACGTGTCAGCATAGGTATGTGTGGCCAGTGCCCTGCCAACTGAGCTACAGGCACCACCAGTTTTTCTATTTTTAGTAGAGATGGAGCCTAGCTCTTGCTGAAGCTGGTCTCAACTCCTGAGCTCAATGAGTCCACCCTCCTTGGCCTCCTAGAGTGCAGGGATTTTACAGGCATGAGCCACCACACCCACCAGCTAGACTTAACTCTTTTTTTTTTTTTTTTTTTTTTTTTTTGAGACAGAGCCTCAAGCTGTCGCCCTGGGTAGAGTGTCGTGCCATTACAGCTCACAGCAACCTCCAATTCCTGGGCTCAAGCGAGTCTCCTGCCTCCACCTCCCAAGTAGCTGGGACTGCAGGTGCCCACCACAACGCCCGGCCATTTTTGTTTTAGTTGCAGCCGTCATTGTTGTTTGGCAGGCCCACGCTGGATTCTAACCCGCCAGCTTAGGTATACGTGGCTGGCGCCTTAGCCCCCTGAGCCACAGGCGCCAAGCCTAGACTTAACTCTTGAGTCTAGAAAATAGTAGCAGTCCTTACTTAGAGAGTCTTCTTAGCTCGTTTTGAAGAAAACTTTAAAGTGGCCTGGAAGGAGATCTACTGGGATGTGAAGGAGTATGATCAGGTTAGTTCAAAAAAATGATTGCTTTAATTAAAAGGAAAAACTAGCCAAATCTAGTGGCTCCTGCCTCTGGTCCCAGCTATTAGGAGGCTGAGGCAGGAGGATTGCCTGAGGCCAGGAGTTTGTGACCAGCCTGGGCAACATAGTGAGAGCCTGTTGCTTAAAAGGGTGGGGCAGGGTGAGGGGACTATGAATGGTAATTATCATACATCTACATTATAGCACATACAGTCTGAAGGCTACTCTGTAAGAGATTCAGGGAACAATGGTAGGTGCTGTATTATGTGGTTATGGAACCAGGAAAGGTTCAGAGAGAAGTATACTTATTTTGTGTTTTGGAATTTCTTAGTGGGAAGTTGAGGATTAATTTGTATACTGAATAAGTAAGAGCACCTAGGCAGACAAATTACATGCAAATACTCTAATTGCACCTCTAGTTTGTGAAATCGCTAATGGGAATATTGCAGTTGATTGGGTTTTTTGTTTTTGTTTTTGAGACATAGTCTCACTCTATGTTGTCAAGGGTGGAATGCATGGTCAGCCTAGCACACAGCATCCTCAAATTCCTAGGCTCAAGCGATCATCCTGCCTCAGCCTCCTGAGTAGCTGGGACTATAGGGGCCCACCGCAACAGCTGACCATTTTGAGACAGAGTCTCACTATGTTGCCCTTGGTAGAGTGCCATGGTGTCTCAGCTCACCGCAACCTCAAGCTCTTGGGCTTAAGCTATTCTCTTGCCTCAGTATCCCAAATAGCTGCAACTATAGGCGCCTGCCACGATGCCTGGCTATTTTTGTGCAGTTGTGTAGCTGGCCCAGGCCGGGTTCAAACCTACCACCCTCAGTGTATGTGGCTGGCACCATAACCACTGTGCTAAGGGTGGCGAGCCGGCTAGTTTTTTGTGTTTTTTTTTTTTAAGAGACAGAGCCTCAAGCTGTCACCCTGGAGAGAGCTGTGGCATCACAGCTCACAGCAACCTCCAATTCTTGGGCTCAAGCAAGTCTCTTGCCTCCACCTCCCAAGTAGCTAGGACTACCGGCGCCCGCCACAATGCCCGGCCATTTTTTGGTTGCAGCCTTCATTGTTGTTTGGCGGGCCCAGGCTGGATTCGAACCCGCCAGCTCAGGTGTATGTGGCTGGTACCTTAGCCCGCCAAGCCACAGGCGCCGAGCCAGGCTAGTTTTTTTAAATTTTAGTAGAGATGGGGTCTCCCTCTTGCTCAGTTTGGTCTTGAACTCCTGAGCTCAAGGGATCCTCCCACCTCAGCCTTCCAGAGTGCTAGGATTATAAGCTTGAGCCACCACACCTGGCCTTTCAGTAAACTTCTAAACAGAGACCCCCCAGAAAACATAGCTGGGTGTGGATCTAATGCCTTTAATTACACCGACTTGGAAGGCTGAGGAACGAGGATTGCTTGAACCTAGGAGTTCAAGGTTACAATAAGTTATGTTCTGTACTCCACTATGGACAACAAAATGAGAACCTTTCTCTAAAAGAAAAACAAAAACCCAAAAGATAAACAATTCTAATACTTTTTTTCTTTTTGAGATATAGTCTTGCTATGTTGCTCAGGCTGGTCTCAGACTCCTGGACTCAGATGTCCTCCCACTGTACCCACTGTACTTCTAATATTAAACATTGAAATAAGTGTGAGCTATACGTAAATTTAAGAGTGGTAAAAACATGTAAGATAATTACTCAGGTTTTATTGAATCAGTGAGTGATGGCATTTGTGGTGGTGGTGGGTTAAATCACGGAATAAATGTTTGCAAAGTTAAAATTGTAAGAAGCAGCTCCTACGACCACACAGTTCCAAAACAGTAACAGATATGGTAGGTGCTCTGAGTACTTTGATACCACATTATTTTTGTGTATTTGTATGCTTATTGTATACTTTATATATTTCTATTTTACACTAATTTGTGTTCATTTTCCAACCTGCTAATTCCAGTTCAGGGTCAAGGGTGGCTAGAGCCTATTGTGGCAGGTCACCTAAGACAAGACACCTGTCATTCCATGGCAGAGCACCCTCAGACACACACCCACACTCCCTCAGACTGGGACCGTGTAGACATGCCACTTCCTCTAATAAGCACTTCTTTGAAATAGAGGAGGACACCAGAATAGCTGGGGAAACCCAGGCAGACATGAGGACATGCAAATTCCACACAGACAGTGGCCTCAGCCAAGAATCAATTTGTTTCCTCATCAACATTAAAATGACATAGAAGGACCTACTGTACATTGTAGAATAGCTAGATTGAGTTAATCAACATGTATGTTACCTTTTTTTTGACTCATTCTGTCACCCTGAGTAGAGGAGTGCCATAGCTCACAGCAACCTCAAACTTCCTGGGTTCGAGCAATCCTCTTTTTTCTTTTTTTTTTTTAAGAGACAGAGTCTCACTTTGTCACACTTGGTAGAGTACTGTGGCATTACATCTCACAGCAACCTCCAGCTCTTGGGCTCAGGTAATCCTCCTGCCTGAGCCTCCCCAGTAGCTGGGACCACAGGCACCTGCCACAACGCCCAGCTATTTTTTGTTGCAATTTGGCTAGGGCTGGGTTTGACCCGCCACCCTCAGTATAAGGGGCCAGCACCCATGCCCTACTCACTGAGCCACAGGCACCACCCTCGAGCAATCCTCTTGTCTCAGCCTCCCAAGTAGCAGGGCCTACAGGGTCCCATCAGCTCATAGCAACCTCAGACTCTTGGACTTAAGTGGTTCTCTTGCCTCTGCCTACCAAAAACCTGGGACTATAGGTGCTTGCCACAATGCCCAGTTATTTTTAGAGATGAGATCTCACTGTGGCTCAAGCTGGTCTCAAACTGGTGAGCTCAGGCAGTCCAACTCCTTGGCCTCCCAGAGTGTTAGATTATAGGTGTGAGCCACCTCACCTGGCCAGTTTTTCTATTTTTAGTAGAGATAGGGGTCTCTTGCTCTGGCTGATCTTGAACGCCTAAAGTCCAACCACCTGAAGTCTCCCAGAGTGCTAGGATTACAGGTGTGAGCCACCATGCCCAGTCAATAAATTTTCTTTAATTAATTAATTTTTTATTATTTTGAGACAGTCTCACTAATTAACCCTCGGTAGAGTGCTGTGGCGTCACAGCTCACAGCAATCTCCAACTCCTTGGGCTAAGGTGACTCTCTTGCCTCAGCCTCCCTAGTAGCTGGGTCTACAGGCGCCCGCCACAATGCCCAGCTATTTTGTTGCTGCAGTTTGGCCAGGGCTGAGTTTGAATCCACCGCCCTCGGCCAGGTGGGCCGGCACCTTACCCACTGAGCCACAGGCGCCACCCAATTTTTGTTTTTATTATAGTTAGCATATTGTATTGGCTTTTTTTTTTTTTTTTTTTTGAGACAGAGTCTCACTTTGTCCCCTTTGGTAGAGTGCTATGTCATCACAGCTCACAGTAACCTCAAATTCTTGTGTTTAAGTGATTGTTTTGTCTCAGCCTCCCAACTAGTTGGGACTATAGGCACCCACCACAATGCCCAGCTATGTTTTTAGAGATGAGGTCTTGCCCTGGCTCAAGTTGGTCTCAAACTGATGAGCTCAGGCAAACTACACCCCTTGGCCTCCCAGAGTGCTAGGATTATAGGCATGAGCCACTGCACCCAGCCTTATATTGGCATTTAAAAATTTTTTTTATTGAGACAGAATCTCACCTTGCTGCCCACAGTAGAGTTGGCATCACAGCTCACAGCAAGCTCAAACTCTTGGGCTTAAGCGATTCTCTTGCCTCTCCCTCCCAGGTAGCTGGGACTATAGGCACCTGCCACAATGCCCAACTATTTTTTTTTTTTTTGAGACAGAGTTTCACTATGTTGCCCTCCATAGAGTGCTGTGCCATCACAGCTCACAGCAACCTCAAACTCTTGGGCTTAAGTTGCCTCAGCCTCCTGAGTGGCTGGGACTACAGGCACCTGCCCCAATGCCTGGCTATTTTTTTGTTGCATTTGTCATTGTTGTTTACCTGGCCCAGGCTGGATTTGAATCTGCCAGCCTGGGTGTACATAGTTGGTGCTGTAACCACTGTGTTACGGGCACCAAGCCAGAGACCCCAGATTCTTTTTTTTTTTTTTTTTTTTTTTTGAGAGAGTCTTGGTTTGTCGCCCTTGATAAAGTGCTGTGGTATCACAGCTCACAGCAACCTCCAGGTTTTGGGCTTAGGTGATTCTCTTGCCTCAACCTCCTAAGTAGCTGGGACTACAGGTGCCCACCTCAATGCCTGGGTATTTTTTTGTTGCAGTTTAGCTGGGGTTGGGTTCAAACCCGCCATCCTCAGTATATGGGGCTGGTGCCCTATTAACTGAGCCACAAGTGCCTCCCAGACTCCTGATTCTTAAAAAAAAAAAAAATTAGGCGATGTGGTAGCATATGCCTATAACATCAGCTACTCGGTAGGCTGAGGCAGGAGGATCCCTTGAACCCAGGATTTTAAGACTGCAGTGACCTATAATTGGGCCACTGTATTGCAATGACAGAGTGAGACCCTGTCTCATAATAAAAAGGAAGGAAAAGAATGGTTAATGTCTAGGTAGATTAAAAAAAGAAATGGGGCTGAATGTAGTAATCCCACCACTCTTAGAGGTCAAGGCAGGTGGATTGCTTAACTCAGGAGTTTAAAACCAGCCTGAGCAAGAGCAAGACCTCATCTCTGAAAATAGCCAGGCATTGTGGCAGGTGTCTGTAGTCCCAGCTACATGGAGACTAAGGCAAGAGGATCACTTGAGTCCAAGAGTTTGAGGTTGCTGTGAGCTATGACTCCATGGTCTTCTACCCAACGAGACAAAGTGAGACGCTCAAAAAACGAAAATTTTAAAAAACGGCTGGCTCGGTGCCTGTAGCTCAGCGGCTAGGGCACCAGCCACATACACCAGAGCTGACAGGTTCAAACCTAGCCCGGGCCTGCCAAACAACAATAACAACTACAACCAAAAAATAGCTGGGTATTGTAGTAGCTGCCTGTAGTCCCAGCTACTGGGAGGCTGAGGCAAGAGAATTGCTTAAGGCCAAGAGTTGGAGGTTGTTGTGAGCTGTGACTTTACCGCACTTTACAGAGGACGCCATAGTGAGACTCTGTCTCCAAAAAAAAAGCAGCTTTTTTTATTTCTTCAAAGTGTATACGAGTGTTTACACTCATACACAAAAACGTTATCTTGTGGAATATTGTAGATAAAAAACATATACCATGGCTCAGTGCCTGTGGCTCTAGCAGCTAAGGTGCCAGTCACATACACCTGAGCTAGCGGGTTCGAATCCAGCTCGGCCTGCCAAACAACAATGACAGCTGCAAACTGAAAATAGCCGGGCATTGTGGCAGGCACCTGTAGTCCCAGCTACTTGGGAGGCGAAGACAGAAGAATCACTTGAGCCCAGAAGTCGAAAGTTGCTGTGAGCTGTGATGCCATGGCACTCTATCCAGGGTCACAGCTTGAGGTTCATGTCTCAAGAAAAAAAAAAACATATACCATAAAGTATGGGATGAGAAGTGGGGAAAAATGGACATATATTGTTGAAGGGTTTCTACGTATTACTTGGAGTACTTTTTTTTTGTAGTTTTTGGTTAGGGCTGGGTTTCAACCCACCACCTCTGGCATATGGGGCCAGCGCCCTACTTCTTTGAGCCACAGGCGCCACCCTAGGAGTACATTATTAATACTTAGTGTGATGTGCTGGGTGCGGTGGCTCACGCCTGTAATCCCAGTACTGTGGGAGGCTGAGGAGGGAGAATTACTGGAGCTCAGGTGTTTGAGACTTGCCTTAGCTTGAGTGAGACCTCCACTCATAAAAAAAAGAAAAACCCTGCCAGGTGCCTCGGGAGCATAATCCCAGCACCTTCTGGATGCTGGCTGAGGCAGCGGGGATGCCCACAGCCCAAATGAACTGTGACGCCAATGCACTCTGCTCAAGGCATAGGGTGGGACTCTATCTCAAAAAAAAAAAAAAGAAACTCTTGGGACTTGACACCTCAAAGAGACTCTCAAAAAACAAACAAAAATTTTTAAAAATGGCTGGCTCGGTGCCTGTAGCTCAGCAGCTAGAGCACCAGTCACATACACTGGAGCTGGCAGGTTCAAACCCAGCCTGGACATGTTGGAAGAGAAGGAAGAGGCTAGGGAAAAAATAAGACGGTTTGAATAAAGTATGGCTTTAAGTTAATAGTGTATCGTATTGGCTTGTTTATTGTGACAAATGTAACAGACTAATGTAAGATGTTAATGTGGTAAGCTGGATGCGTTGTATATTAGAACTCCACTATTTTGCAACTTTTCTGTAAGTTTGAAGCTATTTTAAAATAAAAAGTTTATTTAAAACTATTATAAAAAATCATGGGGTGTTGGCTCGGCGCCTGTGGCTCAACGAGCTAAGGCGCCAGCCACGTACACCTGAGCTGGCAGGTTTGAATCCAGCCCCCGGACCCGCCAAACAACAATGACGGCTGCAACCAAAAAATGGCCGGGCGTTGTGACGGGCGCCTATAGTCCCAGCTACTTGGGAGGCGGAGGCAGGAGACTCGCTTGAACCCAGGAATTGGAGGTTGCTGTGAGCTGCGATGCCACGGCACTCTATCTAGGGTGACAGCTTGAGGCTCTGTCTCAAAAAAAAAAAAACATGGGGTGCAACTTAAAGTAGTGATTACAGGGGCATTTATAGTCTTTTTTTTTTTTTGAGACAGAGCCTCAAGCTGTCACC
>CAUYON010034577.1:0-20726 GCA_963573935.1 Arctocebus calabarensis
TCTTTAAAATTATACAAATTCAGGAAGCTGGTTGTATTATTGAAGGCTTTACCTATTTTTTTTTTTTTTTTTTTGAAACAGAGCCTCAAGCTGTCACCCTGGATAGAGTGCAGTGGCATCACAGCTCACAGCAACCTCCAATTCCTGGGCTCAAGCGAGTCTCTTGCCCCTGCTTCCCAAGTAGCTGGGACTACAGGTGCCCGCCACAACACCCGGCCATTTTTTGGTTGCAGAATCCCAAAACAAGAGTTCAGTGTATTAGGAGAGTTCTGTGTAAAGTTTTAGAATTTGATTCCCCTTAAATTCACTTTGGTGCTCATGTGATCTGTGGTGAAGGAAGGTTATAAAATATTCACATCACTGCATCTCATCTGAGATATTTTGATCTGGTAGGAGACTTGTCAAATTGCCTCTTTTTTTTTTTTGTAGAGACAGAGTCTCACTTTATTGCCCTCCGTAACGTGCCATGGTGTCATGCAGCTCACAGCAACCACAGCTCACAGCTCACAGCAACCTGATCCAACTCCTGGGATCAGGTGATTCTCTTGCCTCAGCCTCCCCAGTAGCTGGGACTACAGGCGCCCGCCACAACACCCGGTTGATCCAGTTCCGCAGGGGCCAGGTTGGCACCTGCAGCCCTCGATATATAGGGCCTATGGGGCCGGCGCCCTACTTCGATGAGCCACAGGCGCCGCCCGCCTTTTTTTTTTTTTTTTTTAAATAGAGACAGAGTCTCACTTCATCGCCTTCGGTAAAGTGCTGTGGCATCACACAGCTCACAGCAACCTCCAACTCCTGGGCTTAGGCGATTCTCTTGCCTCAGCCTCTCGAGTAGCTGGGACTTACAGGCGCCCGCCACAACGCCCGGCTATTTTTCTGTTTTGTAAGTTCGGGGAGGCCAGGTTCAAACCACCACCCTCTGTATATGGGGCTGGCGCCCTAGTCACTGAGCCACGGGCACCGCCCTAATATGAGCTTTGAAAAAGGAGGTTGATGAATGAAATGATGCACACTTGGATTGTAACAGATTTAATCTAGAGTGACAGTGACTCCACAAAGTCACAGAACTAATTCCTACACTCCTAGTACTAAACCCAACTTTCTTGATCATTTTTTAGTATTCTTTCTAGTATATTAAATAAATCTTGGTATTAATTTTAATAATTTTTTGTTTAAAAAATAATCTTTTGATTATAAAAATGTAAAAAAACATATGAGCTGCTGCCTTGCCACTTTTAATAGTCAAAAATGGTACTACTTCATTTCTTCAATACTCATGATTGAACAGCAGTAATTTTTTTCAAGTCACTTCTTTTATGATTGTCCCTACCCTTTTTTCCATTGGGTATTAGAATTTTTTTCATATTTAGTTTACCAAGCTCCTTAAGTACCAGCCAGCCATGTGTCCTGTGTTGCAATGTTTTACTTACTGGTGTTTGTCTCTGCATTTTATTTTGCAGGCCTTTCTAAGTTTCTTCTTTGGCTGGAATGCTTACATTCTAAGCCTTAGAAAGACCTTTCTTATTTCAGTATCATTAGTTCTAAAGATTGTGTTCTAATTTACATGTATATGGTAGAAGATAAGAATCTAACATCTTTTAGATAACCTATTATGCCAGATCATTTACTGATTAACTTTTTTCTATTGATTTTGAAGTGCTGCCATGAATATATAAGTACATACAGGGCTGTTGCATCAATCTCCTGTTTTGTTTTTTGTTTTTTTTCTGTTGGTGGTGGTGGTGGGGGGTTGCTCAGTTGCCCTGGGGTAGAGTGCCCTGGTGTCATATCTCACAGCAGCCTCAAACTCCTGGACTCAAGTAATCTTCTTGTCTCAGACTCCTGAGTAGCTGGGCCTACAGACCCCCACCACAACGCCCTGCTAGTTTTTCTGTTTTTAATAGATATGAGGGTCTCGCTTTGCTAAGGCTGGTCTCAGTCTCCTGAGCTCAAACAATCCGCCCACCTCAGCCTCACTGAGTGCTAGGCTTACACCTATGAGCCACAATCCCCTGTCATCAATCTACTTTTATACTTAGACCACTGCTACCCTAACTTAATTATAATTACTTTATATCACAGGCTTTCATATCATGTAATAGTCAGCTGATGTTATTCTTTGCATTAGGTAGTCATATTTTCATAAGTGAATGTTAATGGAATTTATAAACACGTTTAAAAATTACTAGTGGTTAATAGTCATAATTCATGTTTCCATAGAATCATTCATTGTTGTCTAATGACCAAATGAGTCATAGATGTTAATGGGATTTTTGCTGATATTTTGCTCGTATGTTTTCTTTCTCCTCTTCCTCTTCCACCTCCTCTTCTCCCTCCTGCTTTTCCTCTCCTCCCTTTTCTTATTCTCCCTCTTCTCTCCAAATGCTCTCGTTAAGTATTTTATTTTTTAAACTTCATCTTAAAAAAAAAGTTTTCTCAAAAATGGAATCCACCTCTTTTTCACTCTTTAATTGGGCTCCATTTCTTCTTCTTCTTTTTTTGTTAAGACAGTCTCAAGCTGTCGCCCTGGGTAGAGTGCCATGTGCTGACAGCAACCTCCATCTCGTGGGCTTAAGAGATTCTCTTGCTTGTGTCCCAAGTAGCTGGGCCACAAGACCTGGCTGTTTTGTTTGTTTTTGATTGTAGTTGTCATCATTGTTGTTTGGCGGGCCTGGGCTGGATTCGAACCTGCCAGCTCCGGTTTATGTGGCTGGCACCCTAGCCACTTAAGCTATAGTTGCCGAGCCTGGGCTGCATTTCTTTTCTCTTTCTTTAAAAATTTTCTTTTTCAACCCCCACCTGAGGCTCCAATAGCTAAAAAGGCCGGACAGCTGCCGAGGAGACACCTGTGCCTTGGTGTCTCCTTCACTTTGCACTTGGGACTAAATGTGGAACCCCCATTTCCTATGTCTAGGTCAGTTTCATGTGAATTTCCTGGGCCTCAATTCCATGAATGGACTGTGTCCATTCATTGATGCATTCATTCACTTTTCTCCGGAGAGGACTGTGTTTGTTCATTGATACATTCATTCAACTTCCAAAAAAATAAATTAATTAAAAATATATATATATATATTACATATGTTATAAAATGCACACAAAAAATAAGAGTTCAAAAGGATGGGTTTAAAAACCACATAGAGGGCAGTACCTATGGCTCAAAGGAGTAGGGCACCAGCCCCATATACCAGAGGTGGCAGGTTCAAACCTGGCCCCGGGACAAAAATTGCAAAAAAAACCCACATAGAAATAGAACATCTGATATGTTCTTCCCACATTCTAAGGGATTATATTGCAAAACAGGGGGTCCGCAAACTATGGCATGCAGACCAAATCTGGCTCACCACCTCTTCCACACTACAACAGAGTTGGTAGAGATGTACAGCCTGTGCAGTCTACCTTGTTCTTTACAGAAAAGGTTGGCCAACATCTGCACTTGAACATGAGTGGGGACAGGAGAGTAAAGGGCTCATAGTCATCACATTGTGACATAAATACAGAGGCATGAGGGATCTTCAAAGAATTTGAAGCAGGAGAAAGGTCATTCTAGCCACTGTGTGGAAAATAGAACACAGGTGGAACACAGGATAGAAGTCTGAAGAAAGGGAGGCTTTTTAGGAGATTTTTTTGTGATGCTGATTAAAATGACTTCCCTCTACCACCAGTTTCCTTCTTTACAAAGTGAAAATAACAATTTACACAGAGTTCTTGTGGGTCAAATGGAATAATGTGTAATCAAGTGTTTCTTAACTGTAAGAGGACTGTAAATGCAAAGTATGATGATTTTACTTACAGTAGATTTTCATTAAATGAATACTTTGGAAAGAGTTTTATGTTTTGCTATCTCAAATTTGGCTGCATTCTCATACATTTTTAGATAATGGTATCACATAGCTATATTAAAATCATTTAATATGAAAATTTAGATGTGATTTACTTGTGTTGATTGGATTTAAGGCCACCTTGGCCACTCACCTGGAAAAGTACTGCCTATGTTGATAATTCCGTATAACTTTTTTGCCTGTTCAGTTACATAAAGTAGTGCTCAGCTGAAGTAGGTATAGAACAGCCATGTAGATCCCATGCAACAGAGATAAAGAAAGTCACAGAGAAATAATATGAGGCCAGATGCAGTGGCTCATGGATGTAATCCCAGCCCGAGGCAGGGGGGAATCACTGGATGCCAGGAGTTTGAGACCAGACTAAGCAGCATAGTGAAATTCAATCTCCACAAACAACAATTTAAAAATTAGCCAAGTATTGTGGCACATGCCCATAGTCTTAGCTACTTAGGAGGCTGAGGCAGGAAGACCACTGGAGCCCAGGAGTTCCAGGCAGTTCCAGAATGACAGAGCAAAACCTCTATCTTTTTATATAAAAAAAAAGAATGACAGAAAAAGATCTGTAAGATCAATCTCGTATTCTCTTCTAATTCCCAAGACTCCCAAAACATTGTAGTCTTAGTAATGCAATTTGTTCCCTTAAAATAAAACTTAAGATACTTCTCTTATTTCTGTTTATAAGACTGAAATGTAGAATAATATTAGTTGATCCTTTTTCTGATTCAGGGTTATGATTTTCAAGAGCACCCATCTGTACCTATAAAGTACTCAAGGCATAACTTGGTTATAATATATCATAGAGTGTCTGTAGCAATAGATTATATCTTCATAACTTTTATGTCTTCATCCCTCCTATGTGTACAAATATCTGTTTATGAACACATGTGGAGGCTGTCTTTTAAAAACATGCCAGCAAATTGGTAAAAGAAAACATATATATATTTTTATCATCAGTGAAGATAGAAGGTGAGAAACAGTACCATATGCATCCCAATAGAACTGCAGGCTGTTTTAATTTAAATTAGTCTTTGCCTTCTTCGTTGAAAACTGAAGTAAATCATGCAAGGAACTAATTCATACTGGGAGAGACAGCAAAGAATGCCAATAAAATTTATTTGTAAAAAGAAAAAATTACTACAAAAATATTTCTACCACATTTCCAGTTTTGTTTTAAATAAAGAATTGGGGCCTTTTTCCAGGAACATTTTAAAAGGAAATAGCTTAAAAGAAATTTTTATTTCTGAGTTTTATATATATGGCTGGGTCTCATTTATTATGCATTAACTTGCAGACAAAAGCTGGTTCTCTTCCCCAAAATCAAAGACTTGACACAAGCAACATGGGGGTCTATGAAAGAGCAGCCTGCACAATCCCTAATTCTGCCTATGTTCAACACATACATGTTACTGTTTGCTCCTCTGATAACAAAGATCAGATGCTCCTGGTGCACGAGGTACACTCTTTCCCAGAGGCTCTGCACAACAGTGCCTTTCAATTCATAGGCAGTTATTTTATTTATGTTTCTTTGAAACCTGGGTAATTTAATAGATCCAGCCTTTTTTTTATTTCTTCCACGTTTTGGCAACTACATTACCTGCCCAAACAGATTCTTACCATGTATCCTCCTGGTCCCCATCTTCTGTGAAAAGCACAATAAGGGACATAGGACAGAAGAGTAGGTCTGTCTTCCTTCCAGTGTTGAGGACAGACTCCAAAATGTCATTGCTTCCCCAATCTGTTATCCATGAGCTGATCTAAACTTTTTGTAAATCAATTTATATTTTCAATATGCATCACGTCCTAGAATAATGCATTCCACAAGTTTCTGGTCATTGTAGACCCCTTTTAAACTTGTGAGATTTCCTTGAGTTCTAGTGTGTACCAGGATTCAATAAATAAAAAAGTATAGTTTTCATAAAATCATAGATTTTATTCATATCCTCTTTCTTTGCTTTCTACCTTTATACAGAGGCCCCACTGTTTTCATGCTACATTCAGGAAAAATATTTAATGATGAATTCACCAACTTAGGCTAATTAGTCAATATTGAAGCCTGTTCTGCTCATGTTAGTTAACTTTCTCTGGACCCTCTTACTTTAATCATGTCTTCGTTGAGGGTTGCTGACCAGAACTGCACACCATGTTCCTGGTTCAGGGCATAATGAGGTACAAAGAGAGACTGTTTATTCTAAAACAATTTCTAAGCAAGCCTGGAAATGATTAAGATACTTGTGGGATCACCACATAGGTTGGAATCAAGAAGTGCTCTGGGTGAAATGGTGCTTGTCAGTGAAGAGAGGGTGCAGAGGTGAGAGGTAAGCCGCCCCTGCCAGGCCCCTCCTGCCTCAATCCTGGGCTGCCCTCCACCCTGGACAAGTGGTCTCACCACTTCTCCAGGGAAAGGCCTCCTCACACAAGGGCCTGAAATACCAGGAGTTTCTTTGAAAGCAGAATTTTCACATAACTTTGCAAGACAAGCTAAGTAAGATACAGTATAAAAGGGAAAGGGATATTTGTCCATTTGTGCTCACATTAAGCCACATTCCAAAATGATTACCCACTTATAAAACATCCAATAGATCAAGAGGCATAAATCCCCTGGAAAGCTAACTCTGAACGGCTCTTGGCAAGTAAAGAATCAAAGCAAAAACATATATGTGGTACTGATGAAGATGAAAAAACATGCTAAATTAATCCTACTACAGAATACAAGACATCAGTGTTGTTATCAGATAGCTTGTGTCCATCAAATACTATTTTCAGAGCCCTAGGCAATGCTGTATCAACAGTTATTAGTTATCAATTTCCAATTCCCTTTTTTATATAAATTCAATGGAGACAATTCCTTTTGAATTACTTTATAGAAAAGAAGACAAATGTCTGGCTCACATGTGGTCATTTTTCAATTCCCCTACCGAGAGCTCTTATACATGGAACCAGTTCTGAGCCAGAAGGCAGCCTCAGAGGAGTTCTTAACACAGTCTTTTTGGTAATCATCCCAAATCAAGTCAAGTTGAAAAATAAGACAAAATCTATTTTGTATATATTCAGGTCAGAATGCAACTCACTACTTCTCAACTTTATTGAGTTATGTTCTAGTTTCAGAAGGACATTCTGGTTACTCAAGATAGACTAAACAAATACCTGACTTATATTTCTTAACGCCTTTTCCAGGTCAATTTTTTAAACTACTTTGTATTTTGTCAACTCTGAGATGCTGTCAATCCTCAATTGAGCTTTTGTTTTTATGTGTTGCTAAAAAAGAAAAATGCTAATAATTAATTGTAAGGCTACAGCCTTTGTTAAATACACCCTGACTTCAGATATATTAAAATGTGAAGGAAATATGCCTTGAAATCTGTAAAGTACATTATTATGTCTCATTATATTTTTCTCCAATGAATCTCAAATTCTGAGAGCATTCTTTACCCAGAAGCCATGCTCTGATTTCCACACAGTGTCTGGGCACCCTAAAGGCAGCTTCAAACCAGCGATGTTGGGAAACTATATCTCCGTCAGATAGGTCCCCTACATAATCAAAAGCAGGGAACGAGCAGGGTCTTATTTGAGGTAAGACATCCACAAGCCAAAGAGAAAGAGTCTCAAGAGGAACAGTTTCTAGAAATATCACTTAAAACAAGAAACAGGAAACACTCTAGCAGGCTCAAAAGAGCCACTGGATATGAAGTCGTCCTTTCAGTCACACGTGTATGTATAGATAACACAGTCGCCATCAGCTATATCTTTAAATTCCAAAAATAATAACAGTAAATAAAAACCATATACACTAATGTGACATCTAGGTCCTGGGACAAGGTGTTACTCTTGAATTTTGTTCCCAGATTTATCCAGCTGAAGGGATGAAAATATGCTATTCTGGCATACCAACTACATTAGTTAAAGACACTTGGAAAACAGCACATGAATTGGACCACTCGTGTGCAGTGACTTAAAAGTAGTAGATGAAATATCCCAGGAAGGCAACATCCTTACCTTCAATGGTAAGAAGATGAGGCCAGAGAATACTGCATAGACTTAATGAGAATAATACATCCTTTACGCTCCTCCATAATTTTAGTCACATTTTCACATTTTATTATTCCCTGTCCAACCCAGTATGTAAGTAACTAACTCTGTGTCTGTGGGCCTTCATTTCTTCATGAGGGATCCTGTGCCATGTTAACCTATCAAATATAATTTCATTCTCAGCCCTCGCTAGGAATCTAAGGGGATGGAAGTGGAGTTTTTCTGCCTCTGTGCAGTCCAGCCTGTCCCTGTTACACAGTCTCTCCTAGCATCATTCCAGAAGCCAACAGGCTCTCTTGTCTTGTGACCAGGTTAAATGCTTTGCCACAGTGTGCTGGCATCAGTTTAAGACAAAAGTGGTGAGTGGAGTATTTGGACATAGCCCTGGGCAGCTTCCTGTGCTCCACTGCTCCTTAACTGACCATAGAACTTAATCATTTCTGAATATTTCTGTGCTCTTTGCAAATATCTATAGTGTAAAAAATGTTTTCTGTCTTTATGTCAAAAAATATTTTTGTGCATCTGAGATACAAATCTACAAAGCTCTAGAAAGAGTCCTCCAAATTCATTTTTTCAATCCTTCTAGAAGCAGTCTCCCCAGGAATGATGTTCATATCTGTTCAAATCAGGCAGGTATTATTTTATTTGAGAATACAAGGAAAGAAAAAAGAGCTATCATTCCATACATATAGCTTAATACATAGTTAAACCCTTTTTTCAGCATTGCCAACAATAAAATAATTCCTGTTTACAATGACTCAGTACTCTTCTAGGCTTGAAAGCGATATTATCTGTTATTACATAACACACAAATTACAGCACTATTGACTTAAAATGGGGAAGATTTCCCTTGATGGAATTAGAAATCATGACCTTCAATTATACTAGGCATTCTTCATTTGCCTTTCCAGATTCATTTTTTCCCACCCTTTCAACCTTGCTCTGTGCCCAGGAGGCTGGTTTCTAAGGACTTCATCAACTGTACCCCCTTTTGCCCTGTGGTTTCCAATTATGTTCAGCCAATGGGAAGCACCCAGAGGAATTCAAAAGCAGTAGGAGAGAAAGGGTTGAGTATTTGTTTCCCCAGCTCCTGCCTCTCCAGGCATGATTTCTAGCTCTGTCCCTCCAGTTAAGGCCACAGCCCAAAGCAGAAGCAACCTTCCCTTCTGCTTCATCTATGGCAAGGGTGGAAATGGTTTCCTATCACTGCCATTTCCTGGGAGCTACATCCTCCTTTGTTCCTTCCCTCTGCCCAATCTCATCATAGTTCTTCTGGTAAGGCCAGGTGTGGTGGCTCACATCTGTAATACCAGCACTCTGGGAGGCCGAGGAGAGTGGATTTCCTGAGTTCACAAGTTCAAGACCAGCCTGAGCCAGAGTGAGACCTCATCTCTAAAAATAGCTGAGTATTATGGCAGGCATTTATAGTCCCAGCTACTCAGGAGGCTGAGGCAAGAGAATTGCTTAAGCCTAAGAGTTTGAGGTTGCTGTAAGCTGTAACACCACAGCACTCTACCAAGAGTGACAAAGTGAGACTTTGTCTAAAAAAAAAAAAAACAACTTCTTCTGGTAATTACTCTTTGATTATGCCTTTTCAGTGTTTGGTAAGATATGCTTTTAGCTGGCTCGGTGCCTGTGGCTCAACAGGCTAAGGTGCCAGCCACGTACACCTGAGCTGGCGGGTTCGAATCCAGCCCAGCCCGCCAAACAACAATGACGGCTGCAACCAAAAAATGGCCAGGTGTTGTGGCGGGCGCCTGTAGTCCCAGCTACTTGGAAGGCTGAGGCAGGAGACTCGCTTGAGCCCAGGAATTGAAGGTTGCTGTGAGCTGTGATGCCACAGCACTCTATCCAAGATGACAGCTTGAGGTTTTGTCTCAAAAAAAAAAAAAAAAAGATATGCTTTCAGCTGGCAGCTGATTGACACATCAGATTTTATAATAATAGAACAAATGTAATAATATGTAAAGATTTTTTCCTCAGACTAAGGCAAAGGACATGTCTTCCTCAGCCATTTGCGAGTAATGTTAATTTTGTTTATTTATTAATTTATTAATTTATTTTGAGACAGTCTGACTCTGTTGCCCTGGGTAGAGTGCTGTGGCATCATCATAGCTCACTGCAACCATGAACTTCTGGGCTCTTCCAAGTAGCTGGGACTACAGGTGCCTGCCACTACATTTGGCTAATTTTCTATTTCTAGTAGATGTAGGGTCTCATTCTTATTCAGGCTGGTCTCCAATTCCTGAGCTCAAGCGACTCTCCCACTATGGCCTCAGGGTGCTAGATTACAAGCATGAGCCACTGTGCCCAGGCCTCAATTTTAAGTTTTCTGTCATTCTGCTACTGTCAAATTCTACCTATAATCTCCATAATCAAAAGAATCATATATGTCAACCTAAGTGTGATCCCTATTTTAGGCCATATCACAAGAAGGCTACATAACTCAACCATGTCATTCTGCTCCCAGTTTGTAGAACTTCCTATAAAAGACTGGATTCTCCCATTTTCCTCATATGCCTTGACCACTCTTTTTATGGGTTTTCACAGCTCCCTGAACTTGTCTATTTGTCTGTCCATACTGTAGCTGTTTTTTTCATTTATTTATCTGGAACACTAGATTATAAGCAAAATGAAGGCATAAACTGTCTTAAACACTTAAGTAACATAGTACCTAAAACTGTGACTCTAAGCACTTAATACTATGGTAGATCTTCTGTAAATTGACCACACAAGGGACCGTAACAAACTGGTCAACATATGGAGGTGGTCAACATAAGGAACTAGGCCTGCTGTACTGATACACTGTCTAGTCTATACAAATTAAGTCTAGGAAGTGGTCAATGTAGGGAGGTGGTCAACAATTTGTGAAGAAATGAATGAATTGAACATTATGCTCTTGAATTTAAGGGGCAATGGGATAATAATACGAAATAATCATATGCAGAATACGTGTGTGTACATTATAAAGAAACTGCTAACGAGGACCCTGGTCACTCGTTGCTTCATTCAGTGTCACTCATTTATTATTCTACCAGACATGTTTAGGGCCTACATATTAGAAAGCATGGTGCTAGGTACTGGAAATACGAAGTTGTGAAAGGAATTGCCCCTACCTGAAGTCATCATTGTTAATTATGAGACCCTGTGACGATCATGTTTTGACCATAGATGAAGGGTTTCTGTACAAATTCTTCTCCAAAAAACTGGCTTCATTTTGCATCCTGGTAAGAACTATGAGGACACCTTTGAAATTGTGCATGATGTTTTATACCAAATAGCACTGCATTCTACCACTAGCACCTCTTGACTCAACATTTCCCCTCTTCTTTGAATATTTCCCCATTCTTTCTCTGGGTATGTTTTACACATGTTTTTTCTCTGGTATTCTTCCTTTCCTTGGTTTTTATTGAAAGGTATTTCATCATGCTACTTAAAAGATGTTAAAGCATAAATAACAGAAAAATAGATCACTTTATTTTTCCCCAGTTAAATTTTATTTATCTTTGAAATTTTATATTGATAGACCCAGCCAATTTTTCACTTAAATTAATTTTTAAAAGCCATAATTATATTAGTACATTATTAACAACAGAAAATTCCAGTTATGATTAGGGAATTGATACATGCCTAAATGTTAATAGTATACGTCAAGCAATGGGGGAAGAAGGGACATCCAATGTGGACATTAACTTTCCATATTATATAATTTTCAAAATTTTACAAGCATTTTAACTTATGTATGTGGAGGAAAAAAGGACACAATTAAAAGAAACAAAGAGAAAACATCTTAGATTATCTTTGTTTTCCCGTGTCTACAGGGTGGTCAAATGAACATGTGGATTTAAGATATAAAGGGTGGTAATTTGATTATTGAGTCATATGTGACCCAGGTGAATGAATATAATGACAGACAGATGATGTTGTATGTTATTGATATGAATGGATTTCCCTCGTTCAGTATTTTAGCAGCCAGTTATTTCCAGAATTGGCTTAGGCCCTGAAAATATCCTCAGCAGGGATGTAGTTTTGAGCCTAGGACATTCTTTAACAGCTGGAAGATATTCGGTGACTCCCAAGGATGAGGGCCAACAGGAGTGAGGACAGGCCCTTACCCCTGAGCTAGCAAACACTTGCTGGGAATGAAATCTCCCTGCACTCTTTTATATATTATGTTTTAGAAGCAAAACCAAAGAATGAAAGTTCATTTCAAATAGTCTTCCTACCAAGAGACCACATTTATAAGACTTCTTAAAGTATAATATGACTATGAAGATAGGAATGGCACAGCATAAATAGACTTAATTTCAAATTCCTAGGTCACTGTGTTCAGAATAATTGCAAAGACTAATAAAGCAATTTCTATTGCAGAGTAGAAGTCTCCATAAAATACAAAATTAAATGTAAACTGCGTGAATAATGAAATAGTGGGGGCTCATGTTTATATTCCGATAGCATAAAATATTTGATCTGTTTAACATTAACTCCTAGAGATCTAATCAAATAGATAATCCAAGTGACTCAGACATTGGAAGTCTTTGCAGCACTATATTTGCCAGCAGATACAGTCAGTTCTTTCACCACACTGAGAGAGCCTTTAGTCTGTAACTTAAACAAGCACTGATAAAGTTTTTTACAAAAGATGCTATCAGCAAAACAAACAGAGGACTTTGTATAACTTCAAAGCTTATTTATAATATAGTTAGAAAAAATTCAATGGAAACAGGAAAATAATGTCTTGATTTTCTAAACTTTACAACATCTGCTTTTACTTACTTTTTAACATTGTAAAGTTCTCTGGATTTCAAGTGCATTACTTTGCTTTCTCTGTGTCTATTCCTTTACTGGATTATCTTCACACTAAGTTACATACTTAGACACAATCTGTACTTGGACAAAATCTCTATGGTGTGTATAACAAAGGAATTTTAGAACATGTGATATAGAACATGGAAGGACATTTCCACAAAAAGGCCAGGTATATAAGATGCAGACCCCTCTGTGAAAATACTCAAAACATTGTATCATTCCTTCTCATGCCATCCAACACTGGATTACTTAACATATCATTCATAATCCAAAGGAAAATGAAGGACTTTTACCTCTAAGTGTACATGAGAGTATGTGCATGTGTGCTGTCCAAATCCAAATGGGAATGATAACATAATGGTCAGTAAATCCCCAGGTTTTAGCAAAAAAAGGGAGGTACTACCAAAATCTATTGCTAATAACACCCTCAGTGTTAATCCACTCTGTGGGACTTTTGTTTTCCTTCTTTCCAAATCAAAAGGACTTAAATAAAAAGATATTTTAGAATTTTTTTTTATGTTTAAAAGAAAGGTATTCCTCTATATTCAATAAGAGTTGCCCTTATACTGGCTCGGCGCCTGTGGCTCAACAGGCTAAGGCGCCAGCCACATACACCTGAGCTGGCAGGTTCTAATCCAGCCCAGGGCCCACCAAACAACAATGACAGCTGCAACCAAAAAAATGTCTGGGCGTTGTGGTGGGCACCTGTGGTTCCAGCTACTTGGGAGGTGGAGGCAGGAGACTCGTTTGAGCCCAGGAATTGGAGGTTGCTGTGAGCTGTGATGCCACAGCACTCTAACCAGAGTCACAGCTTGAGGCTCTGTCTCAAAAAAAAAAAAAAAAAAAAAGAGTTGTCCTTATACCACACTAATATCCAATTATTCTTTTAGGGTATGTAAGTCTTGCATCCCTTGATCTTTCTCTGTCTTACCAAGCATTCCATTTTTTTTTTCCATTTAAAATAGTTATGATTCCTACTACTACATTTCCTTATTTCTTAAAAGTTGAGATTTCAGTTAATTTCACATCAACTGGAGACAGTGGGTAAAAAAGGAAAGATGATATGTTGGTCATAATTCAGACATAATTTTCGTCAGGATGTTCTTGGAAACCTTACTGAGATGCTTTAAACATTTGTTGGTGGCTTCTTGTGAAGCTGGTTTAAATCCTGTGGATTAGTTGTGGTTAATATATAAGAGGGAAAAAAGGAAAACAGGGAGAAAACAGCCTTTCAGGCACACACTCCTGAGGTTTCACTGTTGGGTTAACGGACATTCTCCCCTTCACTTCCCCAGCTGAGCTGACCTCAAAATTCTTGGTGTCCATGACTTCTAAAAGAATGTAAACCACATTATTTTCCCCAGAGGGGAAAACAGCAATAAAGTTGGATGATATGTCAGGATAAGAAAGAGGTCCACCACCATGTGCTTAAGAATGAGGGAGCGTTCCACTGTAATCACACCAAAAATCAAGGTTTTGTGCACATGGGTTTGTCCACATAAAAAGGAAGAGTGGCTTTGCCATTTAGTCAAAGGTCATTTACAAGCAGTTAAAAGAGAGCAAGTTGGGAGCCATTATTTTTGGTTTCTGTCACACACCTGTGAGATCAAGATGGGAGAAAGAATACAAAGATTCTTATCTCTAAAGGATTTTAAAAATGGAAAGATATTGGAAGTCAGTGGTATAAAGTGGGAAGGAAGCAAGGTCCTTCTTTGGCCATCACTGAACACTGGCAACACTGCCTTTTACAGTTGCTTTGATTATGCACTCTATTCAAACAGTTTTAGCCATGGATAATTTGTTGCTTTACTTTCTCTTTATTCTCCTTTTTTTTTTTTCATTGCTTGTTTAAAAATGGTTTGTGTTCAAGAATCAATTTAACCACAATAGAAGAGACTGTGATTTGGAATTTTTATGACTTCACTTGAGGTAAAAGTAAACTGGAAATCAGCTCTTGAAAAGAAAGGAAACTCTCAGCCTCACAAGCCTTCTTCTGTTCCTTACAAACATTTTAAAGCTGTTTTCATCTAACGTTATCTTTAAACCATTATTCACAAAAGACCCTTTAAATGATGATGCTACTTGGAAGGCTCAGCCGCAGGCCCTCTGTTTTTTTCATCCTATACACTTGCAGAGCTTTAATTAGCATCCATGTGCTACCGATCACTCTCTATTTTTATCTCCAGCCCAGATCCGCTGATTTTTGGATCCACTGCCTAGTGAACACCAGGCTTCTTGGTATCCCATGAGCCCTCCAATGCATCACATTAAGAATTGAGCTTATTTTCTCATCCCCTACATCTCTTCCTGCCTCAAGTTTCTCCCCTACAGTCCTTGTCTTCACTGTGTATACATGTAGCTCAATCCAAGTTCTGGCTCCTCAGTATCCCTTTAATATTTGTGTGTCTCCATCTTCACTGTCACCCTAACACATGGTTATCTCTGACAATTTTTTTTTCTTGAGACAGAGTCTCACTATGTCACTCTCAGTAGAGTGCTGTGGTGTTACAGCTCACAGCAACCTCAAACTCTTAGGCTTAAGCAATTCTCTTGCCTCAGCCTCCCAAGTAGCTGGGACTATAGGTGTCTGCCACAATATCCAGCTATTTTTTGGTTGTCGTTGTTTGGCAGGCCAGAGCTGGATTCGAACCCGCAAGCTCTGGTGTATGTGGCTGACGCTCTAGCCGCTGACCTATAGGGGCCAAGCCTCTGACAAATTTTACTGAAATAGCATCCTAACCAGTCTCCTCGCTATTAATCTTTCTCTCATTAACTCTATTTTCCCTCCATAAGAAGACACTTAGAATTATCTTTGCTTGGAGTAATCCTTATAAAACACAAATCTGATCATGATACTCTGACTTAAAACCCTCCAGTGATTTCCGGGGTCTTATAATCAAGTAAAAACACCACAATATGACTTAAAAAAGTATTTTTTCTATTTAGGCTGTGCCTACTTTTCCACTGTTGAGGTTCCAATTCCATGTCAAGTCACACTGGGCATCTTGCAGTTACTGGAACCTGTTGACTTTCAAATTGAACATGCTGTTTCCATTGCTTATATTCAATCCAAGAGTCACTTTTTAATGGTCTGAGTGTTGTGTCCCCCCAAATTCATAAGGTGAAACTCAGTGATGGTATTAGTACATAGGCCTTTGAGAGGTGATTAGGTCATAAGGGTGGAGCCCTTATGAATGAGATTAGTGCCCTTAGAAAAGAGCCTCTAAAGAGTTGTTTGCCCCTTCCACCATGAGAAAACACCCTGAGAAGGTGTCATCTGAAGTAAAAAGCAAGCTAGGAATCTACTAGACACCAAATCTGCCAGTGGCTTAACCTTGGACTTCCCAGTCTACTGAATGTAAGAAATAAATTTCTGTTATTTACAAGTTACCCAGACTTATGCTGTTTTGTTACAGCAACCTGAGAAGACTAGGACCAGGGATTTCTTTCTTACCCTAAACAAGATCAAAGCCCCAGAAATGCTTGTAAAACACCCTAACTTCAGTGTCTCACTCATTACATACTGTTGCAATTATATTCAGTATTGCTTCCACTGTACTTTAAGGTCCCTGAGAGCATGAACCACATTGGTCATGTTAACTACTACTATTCTAAAACCTAGTACTTGGTAAATATTAAACAAAATACTAATTGAACAAACAAATGTGTGATTTTAAATATTTCTTCCTTCATTAACAGCAGAATGTGTGATCTGCTGTATTAATGACTGGCTCATTCACTACGGAGGAAGTCTGAGCCATCCTTTATAGAAATTAAGATTCAAGGTGCTCCATAAGACATCTCATAGAATTTATAGGCATCATGGAATTTCCAGGCATTATTCGCCCCAAATTCTTCCAAGTTAACAGGATGGTGGCAGGGTCAACTTATAGGCCCAAAGACATACTTGCCTTCAGCTAATCTAAAAGTGTGGATAGAATAAGTAAATTGATAAATGGCCATCTACTACTTCTATCTATTGGCCTTGATCTTATCACCTAGGTTGAAGGGGGCTTATTCAAGCTATTGAACTTGAGGAAAATACTACCCATCCCTGAATCCAATTCTGAGGGTAGTAACTAACAATGACACTGTAAAACCCTGATCATGTTGTTTGTAAAGTCCCCCCATGGGAATCAGATGGCCACTGACCAGTAATTCAGATCTCAGATTAGCAGATCTCATTCTGCAAACCTCTCTTCACAGTAGTTTGATCTATTTCTTTTCCTATGGAAATTAGTGTGGGTTTTTTAAAAATGTTTCTTCCGTAATAATAAACAAGGAACATTTTGTAACTTTGTGTTCAACACAGCTCTAATTCAGTATAGCAACCTAAATGAAAACAATTTTTTAAGATACCTCTGCAATTACCATACCCCTATTTGAACGCAGTATTAGTTTTGTTGTTTAGAATTCATAATACATTCTAACACCAGGAATCTCCCAATTAACTTTCTCATCAATTTCAAATTTAAATCTATTCTAACTGGATTAATAAATCAAATTATTCATAGATTTTCTTAGAGCACAAGAAAATCCTCAGAGGCAATATTTTCGTATGTTCTAGTTTACACCGAACCTATGCCCCAAGACTAAAAGAGGTATAATAGGATGAACATCAAGTCTTTCTATCCACAACAGTACTATTAAGTGAATTCATTTTCTATTCAGTAAACAAGCATTAAGAACCTTCTATTTTCCAGGCAATGATATGCCATTCTAAGTATGTTGTTGCAGGTATATACTTCTAAGAATTGATGTGCAATACAGTATCTAAAACACATTCATAATATCATCCAATGAGTGTTTCCCACCATGATTTATCTTCTTTTTAACAGCAATAAAAATACATGTTCAGGCGTGACACCCTGTGACTCAAGCAGCTAAGTCACCAGCCACATACACCTGAGTTGGCAGATTCGAATCCAGCCCGGGCCGCCAAATAACAATGAGGGCTGCAACCAAAAAATAGGTGGGCATTGTGGTGGGTGCCTGTAGTGCCAGCTATTTGGGAGATGGAGGCAGGAGATTTGCTTAAGCCCAGAGTTGGAGGTTGCTGTGGGCTGTGATGCCATGGCACTCTACCCAGGGCAACAGCTTGAGGCGCTGTCTTAAAAACACACACACACACACAAAAAAAACACACATGTTCAGTGCTTAACATAATGTCAGACACAATGCCAACTGTCTTATCCCATTTACTTTCCACAAATGAAAGGAAAAGATGTAGAAAGCATATTTAATTTGCCCAAAGCCACCCAGTTAGTAAAGAAGAAAGGTGAAGTTTAAATCAAGTCTATTTGACTCTAGAATTTGTTCTCTTAAGTCTAAACCAGTGCTACTCAAAATCTCGTCCTCTGTGAGCTGGCAGTATCAGCAGCACACAGCAGCTTGTTAGAAATGCAGAACCTACTGAGTCATAATTTCAGGGAGTGGGGTCCAGCCACCTGTGCTGAACCACGTCCTCCATGGGATCCTCAAGCATGCTAAAAGTTTGATAAGTTCTGCTCAAAATCACCATACCATACACATTGCTGAGTCTCCCTAGTTTGTACATCACTAATAATATTGGGCCAGATTATTGCTCACTTGCCACTAAGAATTTTAAGCCATCAACATAGTTTGATTGGGAGTCTATGGGTAGGTAAAATTTAACTCTGTGCCATGTCCTTTAAGCAGGTTGACTATTCATCCTAACTCTCCTGGGACAGTCCCATGAAGCCTGTTATCATAATGTAATTATTAACTGGTCTCTTTCACTCTTAGAGGTGCCACAGTCTAGACCACAAATCCTGTGGTGGCCTTAGCTGTAAGGCCCTACTTACCTTGCTGGCAGCCTCCCAGCCTTATATACTACCATGCCCTCCATCTCTATGCTCTAGCTACAATAATGGCCTCTTTCTGCTCCTCAAAAAAAATCTCAGAATCATTTGTAATGCAAGAGTTTCATATTTCTGCTCCCTCTTCTTAAGAAGCATTTCCTCTAAGTCTCAGATGACTTGTTCCTCCTCAGGGACATCCCAAAAGTGAGCTGGCAGAAGCAGTCAGCCTCCCATACAAGCAAGTTTGAAATGTAGCATCGATTGAGAATTTTAAACCAACAGTAAAACCAACTACAAGCCTGTCTACTATTGATGTACCACTATGTATTAGCAAACTTAAACAATCTTAGCAATAAAATACTACTACTGCCCCAAACATTTAGTATTTGTTCTTAAGTAAACACACTGTATTTGTCATGGAGGTTAATTTGAAAAACTCTCAAATTATATAGCCGGTCCTCAGAAGACAGAGTCCTCAATGCTTGCAATACATTTCAAGAGTAAAAGTTTCTAATAAATTCAGAATCATTATAGGTCATAATGATATGGGGTATAATTTATGTCTCCAACTCCTTTGTTACTACATATTCCTGAGTTTAAACAATAGATTCTAAATAAACTGGTAGCACAGAGATTATAAAGATGAAGAAACAGAATTTAAGTTATTTCAATCCTGTCATCTTATGTGACTTCTTGGAATTTCGATTTGTATTTAAGATTTAAAACATGGGAAATTCAAGGGTTCCAGAATGGACAAAACAGTCTACAAAAAGAATAATGCAGGAAGATTCATAGTTCTCAATTTCAAAACTTACTACAAATTGTATGCCTGTAATAATCAAGACAGGGTGGTACTGGCACAGGGGCAGCATGTGGGCCAAGGGCTTGGAATTGAGGGTCCAGACATAACCCCTCATATTTACAATCAACTAATCATGACAAAGGTGCCAACACAACGTAAAGAGGAAAAAAACAAAACAAATCTTTCAAAAACATAATTCTGGAAAAACTGGATATCCACATGCAAAAGAATATCATGTTGGACCCTTGTTTCATACCAACTCAAAATGGACCTAAGATCTAAATGTAAGAGCTAAAAATATAAAACACTTTTAGAAAAAAAAATATTAGATGTTAATATTTGTGGCTCTGAATTAGGCCATGATTTCTTAGAAATGATACCAAAAGCAAAAGTAGCAAGAAAAAAAATAAAAATAGAACTTAAATCAAAATCAAAAACTTGTGTGCTTCAAAGGACACCATCAAAAAAAAAAAAAAAGAAAAGACAAAGCCTAGAATGTGAGAAGATATCATATCATATACCTAGGTTCCAGAATAAAGAACTCTTACAATTCAATAATAAGACAAATAATATAATTAAAAATGAGAAAAGGAGATACACAAATGGCCAATATGAACACAAAAAAATATGGTCAACATCATTAGTCACCAGAGAAATGCAAATCAAAAGCACAATGAATTACCACTTCATACTCAATAGAATTAATAGAATTAAAAAGTCAGATACTGGCTGGGTGCAGTGGCTCATGCCTGTAATCCCAGCACTCCAGGAGGCTGAGGCAGGCAGATTGCCTGAGCTCAGAAGTTTGAGACCAGCCTGAGCAAGAGTGAGATAGCTCCCCATCTCCACAAATAGCCAGAACTTGTGGCAGGTGCCTGTAGTTCCAGCTACTTGGGAGGCTTGAGGCAAGAGGATTGCTTGAGCCCAACAGTTTGAGGTTGCTGTGAACTATAATACCATGACACTCTATCGAGGGAGACAAAGACTCAAAAAAAAAAAAAGTCAGATACTAAGTATTGGCAAGAACACGGAGAAGTTTGAAACTTGTTTATGGGACTGTTGGAAATATAAAATGATGCAACCACGTTGGAAAAGAGTCTGGCAACTCCTAAAAAGATTAAACAGCAATTCCACTTCTAGGTATGTACTCAAAAGTTATGAAAACATGTCCACACAAAAATATGGACATGAAAATTCATAGCAGCATTATTCATAATAGCCAAAAAGTAGATAACACCCAGAAATGTCCATCAACTGATGAATGGATAAATAAAATATGGTAAATCCACATCCACGCCAACATCTCTGGTTTTGGGATTTTGTTATGTGGGCTAATCTTACTGGGGTTAGATGATATCTCAAAGTAGTTTTGATTTGCATTTCTCTGATCATTAAGGATGATGAGCATTTCTTCATGTGTCTGTA
>CAUYON010034578.1:0-11780 GCA_963573935.1 Arctocebus calabarensis
AATGTGCTGATTTCATATACAATCTGAAATATTTTCATCAAACTATTTAACATAGCTTTCATCACATTTTCTTAATAACTATATGTAGACATTGGTATTCTGAATTTAATAAGTTTCACCTGTACCCTTCTAAGATGCACTGTAGGTGTGATCACACCAATCACCCTGCCTCCACCTATCCTCCTCCCTCCCCTCCCCTCCCCTCCCTTGCCATTTTCCCCATATTCTTATGCTATAGCTGGGTCTTAACCTTCATATGAAAGCTATAAATTAGCTTCATATTAGGGCTGAGTACATTGGATTATTTTTCTTCCATTCTAGAGATACTTTGCTAAGAAGAATATGTTCCAGCTCCATCCATGTAAACATAAAAGAGGTAAAGTCTCCATCTTTCTTTAAGGCTGCATAATATTCCATGGTATACATGTACCACCATTTATTAATCCATTCATGGGTCGATGGGCACTTGGGTTTCTTCAACGACTTAGCAAATATGAACTGGGCTGCAATGAACATTCTGGTACAGATATCTTTGTTATGATGTGATTTTTGGTCTTCTGGATATATACCTAGAAAAGGAATTATAGGATCAAATGGCAGGTATATTTTTAGATCTCTAAGTATTCTCCAAACATCCTTCCAAAAGGAATATATTAGTTTGCATTCCCACCAGCAATGTAGAAGTGTTCCCTTTTGTCCACATCCATGCCAGCATCTTTGGTTTTGGGATTTTGTTATGTGGGCTAATCTTACTGGAGTTAGGTGATATCTCAAAGTAGTTTTGATTTGCATTTCTCTGATGGTTAAGGATGGTGAGCATTTTTTCATGTGTCTGTAGGCCATGTGCCTGTCTTCTTTAGAGAAGTTTCTCTTCAAGTCCTTTGCCCACCCTGAGATAGGATCACTTGTTCTTTTCTTGCTAATAAGTTTGAGTTCTCTGTGGATTCTGGTTATTAAACTTTTGTTGGAGGCATAACCTGAAAAAATTTCTCCCATTCTGAGAGCTGTCTTCCTGCTACGCTTACTGTGTTCTTAGCATTGCAGAAACTTTTTAGTTTGATCAGGTCCCAGTAGTGGATTTTTGATACTGCTTCAATTGCCTGGTGAGTCATCCTCATAAAAAATTCACCCAGGTCGATTCCTTCAAGTGTTTTCCCTGCATTTTCTTGTAGTATTTTTATAGTTTCATGTCTTAAGTTTAAATCTTTGATCCAGTGAGAGTCTATCTTAGTTAATGGTGAAAGGTGTGGGTCCAGTTTCAGTCTTCTACAGGTTGCCAGCCAGTTCACCCAGCACCATTTATTAGGGAATCTTTTCCCCACTGAATGTGTTTAATTGGCTTGTCAAAGATCAAAAAGCAGTAAGTAGCTGGGTTCATCTCTTGGTTCTCTATTCTGTTCCATACATCTATCTCTCTGTTTTTGTGCCAATACCATGCTGTTTTGATCACTATTGATTTATACTACAGTCTCAGATCTGGTAGCATGATTCCACCTGCTTTGTTTTTATTTCTGAGCAATGTCTTGGCTATTTGAGGTTTTTTTTCTGATACCATATAAAACAAAGTATTATTTTTTCCAGGTCTTTAAAATATGACAATGGAGCTTTAATAGGAATTGAATTAAAATTGTATATTGCTTTGGGTTGTATGGACATTTTAACAATGTTGATTCTTCCCAGCCATGAGCATGGTGTGTTTTTCCATTTGTTGACATGTTCAGCTATTTCTTTCTTAGAGTTTCATAGTTCTCTTTATAAAGGTCTTTCACATCCTATGTGAGATAAACTCCCAAATATTTCATCTTCTTTGGTACTACTGTGAAAGGGATAGAGCCCTTTACTGTCTTTTCGGCTTGACTATTATTGCTGTATACAAAGGCTACAGATTTATGACTGTTGACTTTGTAGCCTGAGACACTGCTGTATTTCTTGATCACTTGTAAAATTTTCGTAGTAGAATCCCTGGTGTATTCCAGATACACAATCATATCATCTGCAAAGAGTGAAAGTTTAATCTCTTCTGATCCTATGTGGGTGCTCTTAATCGCCTTTTCTTTCCTAATTGCAATGGCTAAAACTTCCATTACAATGTTGAAGAGTAATGGAGACAAAGGGCAACCTTGCCTGATTCCTGATCTAAGTGGAAATGATTTCAATTTAACTCCATTCAATATGATATTGGCTGTGGGTTTCCTGTAGATGGCTTCTATTAGTTTAAGAAATGTCTGTTCTATACCAATTTTCTTAAGTGTTCTGATCATGAAGCAATGCTGGATATTATCAAAAGCTTTGTTATGCATCAATTGAGAGAATCATATGGCCTTTATTTTTTAATTTGTTTATGTGCTGAATTACATTTATGGATTCATGTACATTGAACCAGCCTTGAGATCCCAGGATAAAGCCCACTTGGTCATGGTGTATAATTTGTTTGGTGTGCTGCTGGATTCTGTTTGTTAGGATCTTATTGAATATTTTTGCATCAATATTCATTAGTGATATTGGTCTATAGTTTCCTTTTCTTGTTGGTTATTGTCCTGGTTTTCAGATCAAGGGGATATTTGCTTCATTGAATGTGTAGGGTAGTATTCCATCTTTTTCTTTATTTTGGAAAAGGTTGAGTAATATAGGTACTAGTTCTTCTTTAAAGGTTTGGTAGAATTCTGACATGAAGCCATCTAGTCCTGGGCTTTTTTTTCTTAGGGAGATTTTGTATAGTTGATGCTATTTTAGAACTTGATATCAGCCTGTTAAACATTTCCACTTCATTCTGACTAAGTCTAGGAAGGTGACTTCCAAGCATTGATCAATTTCCTTCAGATTTTCATATTTCCGAGAGTAAAGTTTCTTGTAATATTTGTAAAGGATTTTTTGTGTTTCTGGGGAGTCTGTTCTTATTTTGTCCTTACCATTTCTGATTGATGAAATTATAGTTTTTACTCTTTTTTCCCTGATTAGATTAGCCAAAGGTTTATCTATTTTATTGACATTTTCAAAAAACAAACTTCTTGATTTATTGTTCTGTTTTATAATTCTTTTGTTTTCAATTTCATTTAATTCTACCCTGATTTTGTTTATTTCTTTTCTTCTGCTGGGTTTGGGGTCGGAATGTTCTTTCTTTTCCAGTTGCTTGAGGTGTCCCATTAAATTGTTAACTTCCTCTCTTTCCATTCTCTTGAGGAAGGCTTGCAGTGCTATAAATTTCCCTCTTAGGACTGCCTTTGCAGTGTTCCAGAGGTTCTGATAATTCGTGTCTTCATTGTTGTTTTGTTCCAAAAATTTGGTGATTTCCTTCTTAATCTCATGTATGACCCATCTATCATTCAGCATAATGTTGTTTAGCTTCCATGTTTTTGTTTGAATATGCAGATTCCTGTTATTGTTGAGTTCAACATTTATTCCATGGTGGTCCAGGAAGATGCAAGGAATAATTTCTATTCTTTTAAATTTGCTGAGGTTAGCATTGTGGCCTAAGATGTGATCAATTTTGCAGTATGTTCCATGGGCTGAAGAGAAGAATGTGTATTCAATTTTATTAGGATGAAATGTTCTGTAGATGTCTGTTAAATCCAGATGTTGAATGGTTAAGTTTAAATCTAAAATTTCTTTACTTAGCTTCTTATTGGAGGATCTATCCAACACTGCTAAAGGAATATTAAAATCTCCAACTACTATGGAGCTAGAGGAAATCAAGTTGCTAATGTCTATTAGAGTTTTTGTTATAAACTGAGGTGCATTCTGGTTGGGTACATAAAGATTAATAATTGAAATCTCGTCATCTTGAGTATTATCTTTAACAAATATAAAGTGTCCATCTTTATTCTTCCTTACTTTAGTTGGTTTAAAGCCTATTGTATCTGCGAATAAGATTTCAACACCTGCTTTTTTCTGTTTTCCATTTGCCTGGTATATAGATGACCATCCCTTCACCTTGAGTCTATATTTATCTTTTTAGGTAAGATGAGATTCTTGTATACAGCATATATCTGGCCTGAGTTTTTGTATCCAGTCTGCCAACCTATGCCTCTTTAGAGGACAATTTAAACCATTGACATTATTTGGAAATATTTATAAATCTTTAGATAGTCTAGTGGACATTTTTATTCCTTTTGTCACTGTGGAAGTTGGAATTTGATAAAAAGTTTCTGGATGCGTTTACTTTTGCTTTGGAGGATTGCACTGGTCATTATGGGGAATAGGTCTGAGAATATCCTGGAGAGCTGGTTTAGTTATAGCAAATTTCTTCAACGTGTGGATGTCATTAAAGTATTTAATTTCTCCATCATAAATGAAACTCAGTTTAGCTGGATACAGGATCTTGGGTTGAAAGTTATTTTGTTTTAAGAGATTAAAAGTCGATGACCATTCTCTTCTAGCTTGAAAGATTTGATCAGAGAAATCTGCAGTTATTCTACTATTCCTCCCCTTGTAGGTTATGGATTTCTTGTGTCTGGCTGCTTTCAAAATTTTCTCTTTTATATTAACTTTACTGAATTTAATTATGATGTGCCTGGGAGATGTATTATTCTGGTTGAGTTGTGCTGGGGTTCTTAAACTGTCTGCTATCTAAATTAAAGAATCTCTTGTCATGTCTGGAAAATTCTCTTTCATAATCTCATAAAGAAGAGACTGTGTGCCTTGTGACGTTACTTTATCATTTTCAGGTATCCCTATAGGGTGAATATTGGGTTTTTTTGAGTTATCCCAGAGATGTCTGAGAGAATGATCCATTTTTTCCTTCCATTTCTCTTCCTCTTTGTAGGTTTGGGAGCATTCAAAAGCTTTGTCTTCAATGTCAGAAATCTTTTCTTCTGCTTGCTCCATTCTGTTGCTGAGGGATTCTACTGTGTTTCTCAGATCTTTAAGGGCTGCAACTTCTTGTCTCAATGTGTCAAAATCTTTGGTAATTTGGTCTTTGAATTCCTTGACTCCTTGAGACAATTTTTGAAATGCACCCTGAATTTCTCAATCCAACTTTTCCTCTATTTTATTAATCTTGTTTGCAATCCAAAATCTGAATTCTATTTCTGACATCTCAGTCATGTGTTTATGCATAGGATTGTCATTTGCGTCTGCCAAATTGTTCCTTGGGGCAGTTGATCTACTTTGGTTGTTCATGTTTCCAAAGCTTTTCTTCTGAATCCACCCCGTGATAATTTTACTCTGTTTGGCTGCATGAGTAGATATGGGCAAGTTGGGTTGGGGGATTCTAGGAGTAGTGATTGACCAGTCCTTTGCCTTAAAGCTGGGACTGGTGTCTGTACCTTTTCCCCTAGAGTTTTGCCAAGGACCGGTACAGTGCTACTGCTTGTGAAACTGGGGACCTTCTTGGTGTGGTGGGGTTAAGTGGCTCTGTCTTATTTTCAGCTGGTCTCTGTCTTACCTTAGAGAATTAGTTTGTCTGGATTGAAGTCTGAGCTGTGGAGAAATATCAGCAGTTAAGTCACCATGCCCCCCATAGTCAACAATTGGTAAAAGGAAAATCAAACTTTCCCACTACCACATACCCAAGGTACCACTTTGGCAAGTTCTTGGGTGATTGGCCCAGTTGAAGTGGTCCTAATCAATTGTCCCGGCCAGCACTGGACTGAAATGGAAGAGTTGAAATGTCTCTGGAAACTGGATAGCAGGGATCAGCTGGACGGTCTAGTACAACGTGCTCTGGTGCTCTGTGAGCTCAGAATGGACCCCCAGCAAGTAGATTAGTCTGGGAAGGTTGATGCCTCCTTCCCCACCTTGCTCCTCTGTCACACTCAGTCACTGGTAAACTTGCAGGGCTGTGACCCAGTTTCCTCCAATGAACAGATGCTTCAGAGGTTTATGCCTGCCTGGGTTACAAGTAGGTCTGTGACTCCTCAGCCAGTCCGCCACTCTCTGTCACTGTTTGGCAGGAGGAGGTGAGGCCTGACAACCTGGGTACTTGATAGGGGCTGGGACTATTCACTCAGTTCCAGCCCTGTCCCTTATTGATGTTGTTGATAGAACAGGACAAGTTTACAGAATTTGTTTCTTTCGCTGCTATTTTCCCCTGTGGATCAGACTATGGGCTGCAAATGGGTCTGACTAATTCTGTGAGTTCCAGCCCTTTGTCTCAGCTTTCATGCCCTGAGGGCCCGGTGTATCTAAAGCTGAGTAAAGCAGTCTCCGCCCAGTCTGCTCTGCAGATGACTACCACCAGAGAAGCTGCCTGGCTTCCCCTGGCTGTCCAGAAAGACTGGGAGTGTCTCCTCAAAACATCCCCATGGGTTTGAGCCCCACTACCATTGTTCCCACAGCTGCAGCTGCAGCTCCGTGCCTCAGGGGACCACCTCTCTAGTGAGGCCTCCTCTCGTCTCACTTTCCTCTCACCACTCTGAAGCTGGAAAATCAGCACAGATCAGTAATGGTCCACGCCCCATCCACAACCTTTGAGTAAATGTCCAAGAATGTGGACTCTGTGAGGGAAAGGCCTCCAGACCTTGAGGTGTGAGTGGAGGGGAGTGCTGGGAGTTTAAACTTGAGGGTAGAGAATTCATACAGTTTTATACAGTTTTATGCCTGGCAGGAGAGTGCCATGGCACCACAGTAGGGGAAGGAGGTCTGGTTTTTAGAGGGTCTCTCTCATGGGGTACAGTGGCAGGACATCTGAACTCTGCTCGCTTGTTTGTATGGAGGTATGAAGTAGACTGCAAGCTATTCTCATGGGGGAGGGGATTCCGGTCTGCTTGGCGATATGCTGTATACCCTTTGCTTGTGTCCTTGGGGTTGCAGGTCGCCCCAGCAGGGTTGATGTGTGTTCTTCGGCCTTCTCTTTTGGCTCAGATCCAAACCATTGGCTTTCTTGCTAAATTTCTGTCCTTTAACTCTCCTTCTGGATGGGAGCCTCTGTGGAAAGCTGGCTACAGACAGCTATCTTGGCTTCTTCCTGGTGAGGTAGTTCAGTGATAGAGCCCTCCCCAGAAGCAAGGTATGGTATTTTGCATAGGTGCTGTTTCTGGCCTGCTCAGTTTGTTTTATAGTCTCTCAACCACCAGTGCAAGGTATTCAGAATATGTATTGTCCAACTATATCACAGCAGGATTTCAGTCATCTGCTTTCTCCTTAGGAGGATGTTCTCCAGATCCTTCCAGGTAAATGCAAAAGATGTAAAGTCTCCATCTTTATGGCAGAATGTAGGGGTATGTGGCACACCTCCTGGGTGAAGGGCTCAACTACAACTTGGACTTTACCTCTCTCTTCCTCCCATGCCTGCCTTTACTGGGAAAGTAACTCCAGGACACCCCGGAGCAGGACGCCACCCTCACTGTGTCCTGGAGAGTCCCACATCTTTCCCTCCTGAGCCTGTGGAAGGCCGAGTCCCAGAGTAGGAACTAGGTGATCTGGACCTCGGATCCATCTGTCTCCCTGCACCCTAGGGCGTTTCAGCCCCCTCGGTGGGGAGACGCACCCACAGTTGAGTCCCATACACCTGAACACAGGACCATGCTCTTCTTACCTATTTTTGCACTTATGCGATTTATTTGATATACCATTATGGCCTTTATGTTTACTTATAATTTGTCTCATTTACTTATACTTTATTTTTATTTAATTTTATTGTTTGAATTGAAAAATCCCTATGATGCAAAAATAAAAATTATGTGGAAAGTTATATTCAGAAAAGTTTATCTTCCATCCCTGTATTCTCTAACTTAATCTTATAGGTTACTATTTTCATTGTTTTCTGGTTCATTTTTTCTGTTTCTTAATGAAGAAAGAAATCTTGTTGCAAAAAGTAAGGAGGTATTAAAAAAGGAGGGTCATGTCAAGTGAATTAAAAAAAATGTTTGGAAATTACTCCTCTTGTTCAAACGGAATCATTTGAGAATCAAAAACAGTAATAATGACAATAAATTGAATTTTAAAGTAAGGAGTTCATAACAGTCTCTCTGTGTGTATGTTTATGTGTGTGAGTGGAGAGATAACTAAGGGGGAGGGAGGGTGAGAGAAAATTTATTTACAGAAGAATATCAGCTAATAATTGAATAATTGTGGAAATAACAATAGGGTTAGAAAATCACTCTTAAATAGCTTCTTTTGTAGTAATTGATTATTTAAAAAATTATAATTAGATTATAATGCTATTAATTGAAAGGTTCACATGGTCAGAAGCTATTCCCATAATGTACATATTAATTGAAAAGAGGGAATGCCTCCTTTACAATGGAGAGAATTGATAGTTACTACTCTATTCAAAAGTGGTCATGTTTAAACTCTCTAGTTGTAAAATGGCCTATAATTTATGTACTCTTAAAATTATAGAGTAGAAGAATATCCACAACATCACCTAGGAGATATTCTTGGGGAAATGTTTGATGTAAACACAATCATCTATTAGACAAATCTAGAATGTGGGATTTTCTATAGGATAACAAATCTGGTATTTTGAGTGCATTTAACACTGTGAAGACCAGAAGAACATGGAGGGGGTTTATCTGAATTGGGGAGAAAGAGACCAAAGAAAGGTTAAAGTAATATGCCATTTATGAATCCTGAACAGATTATGGATTGAAAATATAAATGAAAACAGAAATTTTATAAAGTACATTTTTGAACAATTTTGGTAATTTGAGTAAGAATTTTAATGTTAGATAATGCTTTTTTCCTAATTTTTTGTAGTGAGAAGAATTTTTTTTATTAAATCATAGCTGTGTACATTAATGCAATTATGGAGTACAATGTGCTGGTTTTATATGCAATTTGAAATACTTTCATGAAACTGGTTAACAGCCTTTACCATATTTGAATTAATTATTACTTTCCTAAATGTGATAATTATGCTATGGTTGTGTAGGTTATGGTTTTGTTTTAGATAGATGCATGGTGAAGTAGTGTTTGATAGTGAAGTGTTACGATGTCTGTGGCCTATTTTAGGATGGCTTAACAAAAAAAGAGAAAGTATGTGTAGTAGAAAGGTAGAAAAATAGCAATTTGTTATCAAAATGTCAAAACTACTGAATCTAAATAAATGATATACTCTTTCAGTTATGATTTGGGATTAAATATTTCTGAATAAATGAATAAATAAATGTATCTCAAATTCAACAGCTTTCACTGCCTCCATTGCCATAATCTGAGTTCAAACCTCAATCATTCAGTATGTGGATTATTTCATAAAGGCCCCTAACTTGTCCCTATGCCTCCACTTGATGTTCTCCACAGAGTGGTCAGAATGGTCCCTTCAAAATGTAAGTCACTCTGCAATAATGTTGAGAAGATATTTCACTATAATAAAGTAGGGTTTATCCCAAGGATACAAGGATGGTTTAACATATACAAGTCAATAAATGTGATTACCACATAAAGAGAATTTAAACCAAAAACTATAGGATCATCTTAATAGATGCAAACAAAGAACTTGACAAAATCTGGCAACCTTTCATGATAAAATTTCTCAACAGAAAAAGCATAGAAAGAGCATACCTCAAAATAATAGAAGCCATATGTCACAAACCCATAGCCAATATCATTTTGGTGGGAAAAAGTTGAAACATTTCTCCTAAGAACGAGAAAAAGACAAGGATGACCACTTTCACCACTTATATTCAAGATAGCACTGAAAGTTTGAGCCAGATCAATCAGGTATGAGAAAGAAATGAAGGTCATCCAATTTGGAAAAAAAATGAAGTCAAATTATCTCTTCACACGATATACCTAGAAAACCTAAAGATTTGTCTAAAAGACCACTAAATTTGATAAATATATTAATGAAAGTTTTGGGTTAAAAAAGAAATGTATGCAAAATAGTAGCTTTACTATACACCAATGATGAAACTGAAAACCAAATCAAATACTCACTCAGTACCATTTATAGTAGTGGCAGGAAAACAAAAAAACAAAACAAAACAAAACAAAACAAAAAACTGTGGATCTATTTTACCAAGGAGGTGAAATATCACAAGGAAATCTGTGAAGTGCTGGTGAACATAATCATAGATGGCACAGACAAATAGAAAAACATTCCATGCTCATGAATTGGAAGAAATGATATTGTGAAAATTACTGCATTCATTTCTCAAAGCAATCTCTAGACTCAATTCTATTCTTTTTTTTTTTTTTTTTGAGACAGAATCTCACTTTGCCACCTTAGGTAGAGTGCTGTGATGTCATAGCTCACAGAAACCTCCAAATCTTGGGCTTAAGTGATTCTCTTGCCTCAGCTTCCCAAGTAGTTAGGACCTGGCTACTTTTACAGATCGGGTCTCGCCTGGTTCAGGCTTCTGTTGAACCTGCAAGCTCAGGCAATTCACCTGCCTCAGCCTCCCAGAGTGCTGAGATTACAGACATGAGCCCTCGTGTCTGATCCTCAATGCTATTCTTATCAAAATACCAATTTTAATTTTTTCTTAATTTTTATTTATTTATTTGCAGTTTTGGGCCAGGGCTGGGTTTGAACCTGCCACCTCCAGCATATGGGCCGGCGCCCTACTCACTGAGCCACAGGTGCAGCCCTTAATTTTCTTTATAGAATTAGAAGAAACAATTCTAAAATTCACATGGGACTAAAAAAGAGTCTGGATAGCCAAATTAACCCTGAGCAATAATAAGAAAACTGGAGGCATCACATTTTACCAAAAGATGGTAGTGATATAAAAATGGGCAGATCAATAGCACAGAATAGAGAACCCAGAAATAAAGCAATATACCTACAATAAACTTATCTTTGACAGAGTGGATAAAAAATACCCAAGAAGGACATGATAGTAAGTAAATTGTGTTGGGAGGTTTACCCTATTTGGCATGTATAATGCACATTTTTTTGCCCAAATTTTTGAAAGAAAAATAAGGATGTATGTTATATATGGGTAGTACTAATTTTGTTTATGTATACATGTTTTAATTCTTTTACTTATGCTTGAGTGTTAAAAATATAACTCTAGAAAGCAATAGCAATATCTGCATGAAAAACAATATCCTGGAATATAGTAATTGGTTTTGTTGAACTTACAATGAACTTGCAACAAAAGCATTTTCTGCCAATGAAGAGTTATGTGTTTCTCTTCATAACACTTTAATTGGGAACTAGCAATCTAGCTGATATTTTACAATAAAAATTGAAAATCCCTTAGAAAATGTCAGAACAGTTTTCAGACATTGTGATATTTAAGCTAACAACTATTATATATGCTAAATAGTATGTTAACAGATGTGTCCAGGGACACTTTGGACCTCCTCTGGCAAAGGGTGTCATCAGACCCTGCAGGCAATAAAACGAGGTTTGAACAGGAGGACATGAACTTCCCCAACTTCAAGCAGCACATGAGAATCAACTTTGGGGAATTTCATTTTCATGTTAACAATCCTCAAAAGACTTACAACTTTAAGCTGTCCCAGACTTCCAGTATGGACCAGGTGCCACTTACACTTGTGTAATCCAACAGAACTGTGAATACTAAAGGAGCAAAGACCATGGCTGTTAAAACTAGTGGACATGAGAAAACACATTTCATTGTTGTAGCCTGTTGTGCAGATGGGACAAAGCTACCAGCTATTATCATCTTTAAAAGAAAATATTTCCAAAAGAAAAGATTCCAGGGCGGCTCCTGTGGCTCAGCGAGTAGGGCGCCGGCCCCATATACCGAAGGTGGCGGGTTCAAGCCCGGCCTCGGCTGAACTGCAAAACAACAAAATAGCCGGGTGCTGTGGCGGGCGCCTGTAGTCCCAGCTACTCGGGAGGCTGAGACAAGAGAATCGCTTAAGCCCAGGAGCTGGAGGTTGCTGTGAGCAGTGTGACGCCACGGCACTCTACCCAGGGCGATAAA
>CAUYON010034579.1:0-61745 GCA_963573935.1 Arctocebus calabarensis
AAGCAGCAACCTGATTGGTTGGTCGTGGGGTCCTTGGGATCCAGAGCCTGTCCAGAAAGCCCACCTGGGTCTGTGCAGCAGGGCTGTGGCGGAGCAGTCCAGCTCCTCCGCTGGGTGCAGAGACCAGACCCTCACCTTACACGGCCATACTCAGTGTGCAGGAGTGAGGCCGGCCAGGATGTCAGAATCCAGCTCTGGCCCTACTCTTCCAGAAACATGTCATGTGACTCTGGTCCATCACTACTCTTCTCTGGGCCTCAGTTTCCCTTTCGGTTTAAGGTGGGAGTTGGAACAACAGGGAAGGGGCTTTCCTGGGATCTTAACTTGGCTCTAGGCTGAGACCAAGGAGAAGAGTAAGGCAGAGGGCGAAGGGAGGTGTGAGTCCCAGGGCGGCCCCGAGGGCAGTGAAGTCCTCACCTGGCATTTCACTCCGCGCCTTGTCCAGAGAGGATCTCCAGCTGCACTCGGCCTGGCATCTTGTCCCCTTCCAAGGTTTGTGCAAGGGGAGGCCTCTCCTGTTGGAAGGAGCGAGAGACAGGGCGAAGGCCAAGGGCAGGACCTTCTTCTATCATGGTTGAAACGCCCCCATGGGGAGTGGTGGGCACTAAGGTGGGGGTGGGGGATGGGCTGTGGTGCCGGGGCTTCCCGGGCCCAGGACCCACGCGGAGCTCCTAAATATTAATTTTTTAATTCAATTTGTCAATTTGCTGTTTAGGATATTACATCCCCATTTATAAGTGAAACATGTTTGTAATTTCCCTTTATAACAATATATTTTCTCAAATTTCAATATCAGGTGTATCCAGATCAAGTAGAATGATATTGAAATATTTCTTCTTATTTACTGTTTATAAGATTGTTGGAATTGCTTGTCTTGCAAAATCATTGTGGTCCATGAGTTTATGACAGTTTGAACTTTGTTATTTAATTTAATTCATTGCTCAATTACTGTTTTCCTGGCTCGGCACCTGTGGCTCAGCGGGCTAAGGTGCCAGCCACGTACACCTGAGCTGGTGGGTTCGAATCCAGCCTGGGCCTGCCAAACAACAATGACAGCTGCAACCAAAAAATGGCCGGGCGTTGTGGCGGGTGCCTGTGGTCCCAGCTACTTGGGAGGCAGAGGCAGGAGTCTCGCTTGAGCCCAGGAATTAGAGGTTGCTATGAGCCATGATGCCACAGCACTCTATCCAGGGTGACAGCTTGAGGCTCTGTCTCAAAAAAAAAAAAAATTACTGTTTTCCTATGAATGATTATACTGTAGTTAATATGTTAGCATAGCAGTATTCCCAGATAGTTTTTTGTTTGTTGGGAGGTTGGGCTTTGGGAGGGCAGAGTTAATACTTTGCATGAAATATCTTATCTTATAACAGTGAAATTGTTTTCTATTTTGACTTGTGATTTTTTTTTGAGGTGAAATTCAAGTTTTTGTGTGAGTAGTACTGTTATACCTATCTTGAGTGTCTTACTTGTATTGTATTACATCGTACCTTTGTTTAATTCTTAATAAACTGTTCACTTGTTTAAAAAAAAAGATAAACAAGCTTTAGATTGTAAGGGAGATGCACTGATACAGACTCAAGACTTTTAAGGGAAAAGCAAAGGAAAAATTTTCATAATGCTGTCATCTTTTGAACAAGCTTCAGTTTTTATGACAAGACTCAAGAATCATTTCAGTTTAGAAGCTCCACATAAATGCAGAAATTATTGCATATAATTTTAATTGAAATATCACATGCATTCTTGATTTTTTAAAAAGCATTAAGACCCTAGAATTAATCAAAAATTTATAGTCTCCAAACTAAGCTAGAGGAAAGTTGATATTGCAATTCATTTTAATTCTGTTGCATCTATGATTTTATGTACTCTTTTGTCTTTGATTGCTTAAATAATATATCCCATTCTCTTTTCTTCCAATGTATTTTCCCGTACTTAATTTTGGAATATCTCTCTCATAAACAAAGGAAATATTACTCGGAAATGCATATCTCTGATACAGTTTGGGGTGGGGCTTATATTTTAATGGAATTCTACCATTTTCTAATGATTAATAACCCTATAAGGTAAATAATCATGCCATGTTAAAAAGAAGAGAAAATGTGGTGTGTGATATTGACGTTATACAATAATAGAGAAGAAAATAGTAAAGATACTTGGAGTACATAAGTAATGAAAATGTGATTTAGTTTCTTTGGTTTTTTTCAACATACATTGTTGCAGTTAAAATTAGAAGAATAAAGTAGAGAAATATTTTTAAGGAGATGATAATTGCTATGAATAAGGAGACAAAATAATAAGGAATAAAATGCTGAATTAGGAAAATGTGTAAAGATTTCTCTAAAAATAAATCTAGTTTTTAAATTTATAGATTTGGAATTTTCTAGATTCTTCTAGATTCTATCTTCTTTTTAGAGAAATCTTCTTTGAGGGAACTTTAAGCATCAGCATGAATAAATGAGGTACCAAGCAATATAAATATTTCAGGGAAGGATTTTCTAGTTAGAAACAACAGAAAGTACAAAGGTATTGAGGCATAATTTGGCTTATTGCATTCTAGGAATGCAAAAATAGCTTCTGTGACTTTATATTTGTAATAAAGAGAAGGTTGCTAAGAAATGATATCATAGAGTGAACAAGTATATGTAGGACATGTTGGAAAATTCTGCAAAGGCCAGCAAGAGGTGGGTGAGGTGGATGATATAGGAGAGATGGTGGTAAGAAAAGGTGTGCTACTAATAACTGGATGATCTCTAAAGCCACATGGATGGATGAAATTACATGGATTTTGATATAAATAGAGAAATTGAAAAATCAAACAAATTAACAGAACATTCTTTAACACACTTTCTGGAAAAGTCAATCTTTGAGAAAGTAAAGTAAAGGGAAGTAATCAATAAAGTAGGAGGAAAAGCAAGAAAAATATGATTTGGGGAGGGTATTAATTATTTCCAGAAGAAGGAAATCGTTTTGGAAAAGTTGGGCTTAGTGACCTTGATCAAGTAGTAGTAAAATTAGAACAATTGGAAAGATAAAAGTGAGACAAAGAAGATACACAGAGAAAAGAATCTTTTGAGCCTTATCCCTCCCCGTAATCAACAAAGAATTAATATATGTATTAGGCATGGAGTATTGCTCAACCAAAATGATATTAATAGTAGGTATGTTAACATATTTTTGTATACATACTGAACTATCAGGTGGAGCAAAGTGAGTGGAACAAAAACACCTATTGATGAAGAAGACGAAGGGGAGAATTTCTGGAAAACATTCCTGAATTATACTGTATAGAAAGGTATCTGAGGCATATGTAAAAGATATTGAACAGGTCTACAGTAACAGGAATTAAGAAAAATTATGAATATAGAATATAGATACAAACAAAAAGGCATTTGAATGATGTGGTGCTTGTAAAATTTCTCTTCAGATTGTTTCCAGAAATAAAGTATTATTATTAGCTAATGTAAATAATTAACTCTGAGAAGGGAGGGTACACATATTACAATTATTGGAGAGACACATATTACAATTATTGGTAGAATTCAAAACACCGCTGAGCTGGCGATTTGACTATAAATTACAGTCTGATTTTGGTACTGAGAGATGTTTATGGCTCTAGGGATATTGCTATAAAAATGAAAGTGTATGTATATATATATATATATATATATATATATATATATATATATATGGAGAAACGATAGAAAACTATAAAAGAAAGGATCAATGACTTGGAATATCCAGTGAGGTAAAATAGTTGGAATCAGAATTTTAATGGGTTCTAGCCAAAAACATATAAGCAGGTTTTCAGAGGATAGCTATATAAAATAGGTCTGGCCTGCCATATACTGTGGCTCATGCCTATAATCCCAGCACTTTGGCAGGCGGAGGCAGGTGGATTACCTGAGCTCAGGAGTTCAAGACCAGCCACAGCCCCACAGCCATAGCAAGACCCTGTTTCTACTAAAAATAGAAAAATTCATGGGCTATTAAGTAAGCACTAAATAACATGTAGAGCCAGCTACTTGGGAGGCTGAGGCAAAAGGATCACTTGAACACAGGTATTTGAGGTTGCTGTGAGCTATGATGCCATAGCACTCTACCCAGAATGACAAAGTGATGTCTCAAAGAAAGAAAAATGAAACAAATAAATAAATAAATAAAATAAAATTTGGGCTGTGAGGTATTGGTGCAATTATTGGCAATAATAATTTATAAGGTGTTATTAAAACTTTGTGACTCAGGTAAAGAGTATAATAAAATTATGGAAGGGATAAATTAATAATTAATTCAATATAAAAATCCCCAGCAATTTTGTCTGAATAAATGATCGAGGGGAAAAAATGAGATATTTACTAAAGCTTCAAAAAACAAGGCATTGCCTGAAGTCTACACAAGAATTGTGACAGATACATAAACTAATGTCAAGAGCCTCAACAGAACTGCATAATTTTTTCCTCTGGTTTCTTCAAGATTCTTTCCTCCTCTCTTTGTCTTTTGTTAGGTTGTGCTTGATATGCCTAAATGTGAATGGTTTGGTGTTTGCTCTGAGAAAAACAGCAAAATATTGACTCATTAAGTTCTCTGAGCTTAATGAGTCAATATTTTGCTGCTTATCATTAATTTTGGAAAATCGTCAGTTATTATGGCTTCATATTTCTTCACTACATTTCTTTGTTTTCCTTCTCATATTTTTTTCTGTATAGTTCTATAAGGCCCTTTTTTAATTGCCCTACAGGTCTTGCATATTCTGTTTTTCTGTTTTCATTCTACTTTCTCTTTAATTTCAATTATGGAAATATCTATTTTCATTTCTTCAGCCTCACTGATGCTTTCTTGGCCTGTCATTAGTCTATTGATGAATCATCAAAAGCATTTTTTGTAATCAAGAAAGTATCCAATATATAAATTTATAATAGGAATTATAAATTCTTAGAAATAAATTTAACCAAAAAGGAGGCAGATCTCTACAGTAAAAACTATAAAGCATTCATGAAAGAATGAAGAGAATACAAAAAAGAGAGATATTTCATGCTCACAGATTGTTAAAAATGTCCATACTGACCAATGTTATCTACATAGTCAAGGCAATCCCTAACAACATACCAATGACACAGAAATAGGCAAAAATAATCCCCAAATTTGTATGAAACCACAAAATCCCCTAAACAGTCAAAGAAATCTTTGGAAAAAAGAACAAAATTAGATCCATCACACTACCTTACTTCAAAATACACTACAAAGCTATTGTAACCAAAACAGCATGGTACTGACATTAAAAAACATACACATAAGCTAATGGAACAGAATGAAGAATGCAGACAGAAATCTATACATTGACAATGAATTTATTTTTGACAAAATCACCAAAAACATATACTTGAAAAAAAGATGATCTTTTTCACATATAGTGAATAGTGTATGTGGGAATACTTATGAGAAGATTCATATCTTTATGAGCTTACATTATTGATAATAATGATTTTATAAGATGGAAACCAATATTCAAATATTAGTTGTAAGTAGATTAGCAATTAAATTAGAAATGGGATTGCAGAGAGTTGACAAAGGGAAGACAGTAATAGGAGATACTGACTGGGAATAAATTTCCTGTCTTTGAGAGCAAAGCTGTGAGACCTTGTCACTTTAATATGCTGAAGCCTGGCTTGCTGAATTTCACCCCTCCTCCATAGCTGTTGAGAAGCCATAAGCTGCAGGCCTTGCGGCCATTCTCTGCCAGGGCAGGGCTGTGTGCTCCAGGGTAGTGTTTTTGGGAAGTTACAAATATGAAACCTTTAAACTTTGTTAAACACAGCAAAGAATTACTCTGGAACAGATAAGGAGATGAGATATCTCTTTTCTTCTGTCACCTTTCTTTGGCCAGAGAAGTCTATTTATCTGAACACAAGGCTTTCAGAATATTAAAATATTACATCTATGCTGTGTGACTCTGGGTCAGCTAGGATTTTTTCCTTGATGTCAAGCTCCTAGATGTTTACTTTACCAAGATTGTTTGTGTTAAGATCATAAACAGCTTAAAACAATAAAAAGTAGCAAGTAAATCCATACAATTAACTTAGTTAATGAATTAGTCTAGTTAATAGAAATGCAAGCACAGCAAGAAGCATGATGGAGTTGTTTGCCTTGCCTTCATGAGATTTATAATTGTAACACTGATGTATGAAATAAATACAGAGCTAGTCTGTTCCTCGGGGTGGCATACGGGAAGCCCCATGAAGAAGAGGGTGTTGCCTCCCAATTCTTCTCTGCTCTTAAAACTATGTCTTTGCTTTATCTATTATTCTCTATAAATTTTCTAAGAATTTTTTATCAGTCTCGCTCACCTCACCACGCCACTAGGAAGGAGACCCATAATGTGATAGGTAGGGTTCCCTGGTAATGTAGCATTAGGAAAACTGGATTTCCATATGCAAAAGATTAAATTTACTCTCCTATTTTTCATCATATATAAAATTAAAATCAAAATGAATTGAAGACTTAAATGTGAAACCTAAAACTATGAATCTACTAGATGAAAATATTAAGTAGGTGTTCCAGGACATTGGTTTGAGCAAAGATTTTTTTTTTAGTGAAACCTGAAAAGCATAGGCAAATAAAGCATAAGTAGACGAATGGGATTATAGCAAACTAAAAAGCTTTTGCACAATAGCAAAAGCAATTAATAGGGTGAAGAGACAACCCATGGGATAGGTAAAAATATTTGCAGACTACCATCTGACAAGGGATTAATACCCCAAATATATAGGGTACTCAAATAACTCAACAGTACTCAAATAACTCAACTCAATAATTATTAAAAATTAGTGAATGAGCTCAAGAGTCATTTCTCAAACCAAAGAAAGATGCCAAAGACCAACATCATCAGTACAATTTTTGTCAATAAAAATCAAATAGCAATGAAATAGCATCTCATTTCTCATTAAGGAGCTATTATAAAAAATAGAAAAAAAATTGACAAATTTATGGAGAAAAGGGACCGTTCGTACACTGTTGGTAGGACTATAAGAGTGTATAGGCATTATGGAAAATAGTACGGATGTTACTGAGAAAAAGAAACACTGACCTGTCATGAAGTAGCAACAAAAACAATTTTATGATTGGGGGTCACCACAACATGAAAAACTGTATTTAAAGGGTCGTGGAATTATGAAGGTTGAGAACCACTGCCTTAGAATATTAATTGTTGCCGTTTTAAATCCAACAGCAATTACCTAATACAGTTAATCCAACATCTCTGCCATAGATTGGCTTTGTAATTTTTTTATTGAAAATTAGACATGGTAAATTGGGTAAAGTGTGGCAAGTGGCCTGCTAGTAGATAGTCTATGCTTACTATGTGCTGTAGACGTTAAGTGTCCAAGTCTAAAATTCCCCCAAGTGTCCTTATTTTTTGTTTTCTTGGGTTTCTCCAGAGATTTCTTTTTAATATCTGAAATGTGCAGTTCTTTCTATTGTGTTCCCTGTATTACACAGAAGTCTCACAAAAGAGGGAATTTCCTGGGCATGGAACATTCTACAGTCCTAGGGTTCAGCCTCATTCTCTCAGGGGTTCTAGGCTGTGTGTGATCTTCACAAGTGCTTCTCAGTTTTGCTTGGTTTCCCCTTGAGGTAAGGCAGGAAGGTTAGTGTAGGCTGGAGTTAAGTATTTCCCTTCCTCCTGGGAATACCTCAGCCAGTTAGGCACATGAATACAGTTTCTCTAGGGTTAGGACTTAGTAACAAGAACAGATTGCTCTGGGTGTATTTCTTAATATCTACTTTTCCTGTTCTTCTTCTGAAGCACTGAGGAATTTTTCTTTGTTCTTTGTCATGAGAATATTTTAACTGTCTTGTAGTTTGCACTCATAAAAGTGTGTGCCCTCCATTCAGAATGGGCTCCTTACCCCTCACTTCCTGGAGTTTATAACAAACTTGCCCACAATGAACTTTCAGCAGTTTGTCAATTACAATTAGGTTTTTCTACTCTGGTAGTTTCCCAGGGAGTTTTTTTTTTTCTTTGTCCCTTGCACTTCAGCTCAGATAAACAGTGTTTCTCATTTTCTACCCCCAGGGAGAGAGTAGTGGTGCCCTGTGACGTCAGTGCTCTGGTAGAATTAAGAAGAGTGGTTGATTTCCAGAGTGTGCACGTGCTTTTTTTCTTTTCCTTTATGTATGGACAAGAGTGATACCTGCTAAGCTTCGCATATGGCAGACTAGAAATTACACCTGCTCTGCAGGTTTCTTAGAAGGAGCAAAGAATAAAGAATGGAAGTTAAAATAAAGGATTACCTCAATTTAATGTTATATGTGATGCAAGAAAAAACTCTGCATCATAAGTTATGTTCATAATGTTATGTTCATTCTGATATACTATATGATAATGGAAAAAAAACTAGTAAAAAATAATTAAATAGTGTGGCATGCATGGTATTTCATTTAACGAAAGGATCTTTGGTTAGAATTTGCACACATTTTAAATAACCAGTTTTAATTACATATTTCCAACTTAGGACATAACAATTTGCTGTTAACCACATAATTGAATTCTAAAACAGAGTGCCTCAGCAAGCTGAGCATGCTTCCTTCACAGATCACTGAACCCATGTAATGTTCCCCATAGCTGGACTGTAAATATCAGAGGAGGTCACCATCCATCATAGGCACAGTTATATGGAGAGGGCTTTGGGGTCAGAAGATGGAATCTGTATCAACATATGTGGAGAAGAATGCCAAGTAGACATTTTTTTTTCAGATATCTGTGAACAACATTGGAGAAAATATAGGTAGGCTGTAAAGGTGATAGAATCTTGAAAAGTACTATAATAGGAAAAAACTGCAAACCTAGCAAAAACACATTATGTTTTAGCAAAGCACAAATATACTGTTTAGCTCAGCTGGAATCTTCAGCTACTGCCTCCGGCAGTTACAGCTCTGAAATGAACAAATATTGCAGTGGGGCCTGTAGAGATGTAGAAATATACAGGGTGAGAAGAGAACAAAAATTAAGTAATGAAAAGGCTGAGAGAGGGATCTTTAAAAGATAACCAACCCATTTCTGTAGTTTTAGCAAAACAGATAAGATGAAGGTTTTGTAGCTGTTAAATATACCTTGCTAAGGTTTTTAGGAGGTTAGAAAAATAATCATTATGATATAATAAAGATACCACACATAGTTTATAATTACTTACCTTTGGAAAAACATCATTTGTAAAAGTGCCTCTGAGGGTTACAAGTCAATAATTTCTTTGATCTGTGTTTTTAATCTGGTGTGTAAATAAAATAACTTATACTTTTCCTAAAGCTATAATGAACATTCTTAATTTACAGGAAGATACACAAGATACCATAACACTGTGCTTTGTGGTCATTTTTCATCTTCTTGTCCTTATTACCCATGAGCATATTAGTTCTAATAGCCAGTGGTTTGCTTTTAAAACTAAGCCATTTTTCAGTTATAAAACCAAGATAAGACACCTATTTAACCTATAAGCACAAGCCTGCAATAGAGATAAAAATAGATCCTACAATAGTTGCTAAATCCCAAGCCCTGGCCAAAACCGTTAGAAGAAATGTACGAAGAAGTTGAAGTTATTGTAAATAGTGACAGTGGGGGCAAAAATTATGTAAAGTGAAGGATGGTATGTAATAAAAACTTAAAGTAGAATGTAAAGTTAGAAAAATGTAAATTTTATAAACTTAAAGGAGAAAAGGAATAAATTGTTTCCATAGAATATGCTCTCTAAAGCTAAGGGTGGGTAAGTATAGGGAAAATTGGATTAGGTTATTTAAAATCTCTTTTGGATTATAGAGGAAAGAAAATAAAACAGAAATTTTAGTCTGGATAATATAGATCCAGTTTACCCCAGTTAAAGGATAAAAGAGTTATCTTCTAAACCTAAATAAAATCTGAACCATAGTTTACAACCCTGCTGCAGGCCACTCCGGCACAACATCCAGACCCGCCCCACTCCAGGGGCTGCAGTGGCTGGAGCAACCCCATCACAGGCCGTGCAGCCTCGGGACCCAGGCCCGCTGCATTCCAGAGGCTGTGGGGGACACGAGGGACCCCATCGCCAGCTGTGCTGCCTTGGAACCCAGGCCTGCTTCCAGCCTGTGACACCTGCGGATGTAAGAGACCCTGCTAGGAGTCGCACCACCTTAACACTCAGGCCCGCCACACCCCGGAGACTCTGGAGGGCCTGAGCGACCTGCTGCAGCCGTACTTTCTCAGCACCCAGGCTTGATCCACTCCAGGGGCTCTGGCAGGCGGGACTGACCCCGCTGCAGGCTGCGCAGCCTTGGGACCCAGGCCTGCCCCATACCAGAGGTTATGGCCTGTGGGAGCAACCCCACTGTGGGCTGTGCTACCTTGGGTCCCCGGCCTGCCTCCTGCCCATGACACCCACAGACGTGAGAGATCCCACCAGAAGGCACACCACCACACCCAGGTCCCCCCCCACTCCAAGTCTCCTGCAAACACACGGTCTCTGCCTCAGACCACACTTCCAAGACCCCCAGCCTGCTTTGGCTAGTGCTACCCTAGCCAGGGTCTCTGGTAGCTGCACAACCTGCGTCCTCCCTCCAGTGCCCTCCCTACTTCCTCACCACCCTGTCCATCTTCCCAGGGACACAGGAAGTCAGCCGACCCTGTGCCCTCCCTCCAAAGCACTCCCTACCTTTCTGCAGAGCCCTCTGCTGGACCAGAGACTGCTGGAGCTACCCAATCTCATTGCAAAAGCTACTGGGAGCCAGGCATTGCCAGAACGGTGGGCACCGTCCCCAGTCCTGCTGCTGGACCCGTGTGTGATGTGCTCTACTCCGGAGCTGCTCCCACAGCCACAACTCCCTGGCTGGGGCAGCCCCCGAGGAGCTACACTAGGTCACTGCCTACAAATATCTTCCAACAATAGAGTGATTCAGCAAGGGTTCAATCTTGGAGAGACACTTCCCCAACTCTGAGGATGGATGGAGGAAATGGTGAAAAATAATCATGGTGTGGAATCAATGGAAAAACTCTGGCAATATTAATAATTAGAGTTTATCAACTCCCCCAAGGAATGACAAAGTAGATACAGTGCAACATCCCTTGCATAAGCAAATGGCTGAGATGTTGGAAATCGAATTAAGAGTCTGGATAGCTAGTAAGATCAGCGGAAAGGAGGAAAAGATGGAATTAGAATTTCAAGCACTACTTCAAAAGATGACCCAAAAGATGTCTCAAGAATTGAAAGAATTCAAAGACAAAATGACCAAAGATTTTGACACATTGAGACAACAAGTTGCAACCCTCATAGATCTGAGAAACACAGTAGAATCCCTCAGCAACGGAATAGAGCAAGCAGAAGAAAGGATTTCTGACATGGAAGACAAAGTTTTCGAATGCTCCCAAACATACAAAGAGGAAGAGAAATGGAAGGCAAAAATGAATCATTCCCTCAGACAGCTGTGGGATAACTCGAAGAAAACCAATATTTGCCTCACAGGGATACCTAAAAATGACGAAGTGGCATCACAAGGCACAGAGTCTCTTCTTTATGAGATTATGAAAGAGGACTTTCCAGACATGCCAAGAGATTCTGAAATTCAGATAGCAGTTTCAGAACCCCAGCATGACTCAACCTGAATAAGTCATCCCCCACACACTTCATAATTAAGTTCATTAAAGTTAATATGAAGGACAAAATTTTGAAGGTAGCCAGATGTGAGAAACCTATCATCTACAAGGGGAAGAATATTAAAATAACTGCAAATCTCTCTGATCAAACCTTTCAAGCTAGAAGAGAATGGTCATTGACTTTAAATCTCCTAAAACAAAATAACTTTCAACCTAGGATCCGAGACCCAGCTAAACTGAGTTTCATTTATGTTGGAGAAATTAAATACTTTAATGATATCCACATGTTGAAGGAATTTGCTGTAACTAAACCAGCTCTCCAAGATATTCTCAGACCTATTCTCCATAAAGACCAGTGTAATCCTTCACAAAAGTAAACTCACTCAGAAAATTTTTATCAAATTCCAACTTCTACAGTGATGAATGGATTAAAAATGTCCACTGGACTTTCTAAAGATTTATCATTATTTTCTATAAATGTGAATGATTTAAATTGTTCTCTAAAGAGGCTCTAGGTTGGCTGACTGGATACAAAAACTCAGGCCAGATATCTCCTGCATACAAGAAATTCATTTTACCTTAAAAGATGAATATGGTGAAGGTGAAGAGATGGTCATCTATATTCTAGCAAATGAAAAGCAAAAAAAAAAGCAGGTGTAGCAATCCTATTCAAAGATACAATAGGCCTTAAACCAAGCAAAAAAAGGAAGGATAAGGATGGACAATTCATATTTGTTAAAGGTACTACTCAATATGATGAGATTTCAATTATTAATATTTATGCACCTCAATTTATAAGAGAAAAGCCAACAGACACGAGCAACATGATTACCTTCAGCTCCATGGTAGTTGGAGATTTTAACATCCCGTTAGCAGTGCTGGATAGATCCTCCAAAAAATGCTAAGCAATGAAATTTTAGATTTAATCTTAACCATCCAACATTTGGATTTTAACAGACATCTACAGAACATTTTATTCCAACAAAACTGAATACACATTCTTCTCATCAGCAATGGAACATACTCCAAAATTGATCACATCCTAGGTCACAAGTCCAACTTCAGCAAATTCAAAAGAATAGAAATAATTCCATGTATCTTCTCAGACCACCAGGAAATAAAAGTCACAACAGGAATATGCATACTCATAGGAAAACATGGAAGCTAAATAACATTATGCTGAAAGATAGATGGGTCATTGATGAGATTAAGAAGGAAATTACCAAATATTTGGGAAAAAATGACAATGAAGACACAAATTATCAGAACCTCTGGAACACTGCAAATGCAGTCCTAAGAGGAAAATTTATAGCACTGCAAGCCTTCCTCAAGATAACAGAAAGAGAGGAAGCTAACAACTTAATGGGACATCTTAAGCAACTGGAGAAGGAAGAACATTTTAACCCCAAACTGAGCAGAAGAAAAGAAATAACCAAAATTAGAGCAGAATTAAATGAAATTAGAAAACCAAAGAATTATAGAACAGATCAATAAATCAAAAAGTTGTTTTTTAAAAAAGATTAAGAATACATATAAGCATTTGGCTAACCTAACCAGGAAAAAAAGAGTAAAATCTCTAATTTCATCAATCAGAAACAGTAAAGACGAAATAACAACAGAGCCCTCAGAAATTAAAAAAATCCTTAATGAATGTTACAAGAAACTTTACTCTCAGAAATATGAAAATCTGAAGGAAATTGATCTATACTTGGAAGCATCCCACCTACCAAGATTTAGCCAGAATGAAGTGGAAATATTGAACAGGCCTATATCAAGTTCTGAAATAGCATCAACTATACAAAATCTCCCTAAAAAGAAAAGCCCAGGACCAGATGGCTTCACCAAATGGTCAGAATTCTACCAAACCATTAAAGAGGAACTAGTACCTATGTTACTAAACCTCTTCCAAATATAGAAAAAGAAGGAATACTACCCAACACATTCTATGATGCAAACATCACCTTGATCCCTAAACCAGGGAAAGACCCAACAAGAAAAGAAAATTATAGACCAATATCACTAATGAATATTGATGCAAAAATACTTAACAAGATCCTAAGAAACAGAATCCAACAACACATCAAACAAATTATACACAATGGCCAAGTGGGCTTTATCCCAGGATCTCAAGGCTGGTTCAATATATGCAAATCTATAAATGTAATTCAGCACATAAGCAAATTAAAAAAAAAATAAAGACTATCTGATTCTCTCAATTGATGCTGAAAAAGCCTTTGACAATATTCAGCATCCCTTCATGATCAGAACACTTAAAAAAATTGGTATAGAAGGGACATTTCTCAAACCGATAGAGGTCGGTTTCATCAACAGCAAACCCATAGCCAATATTGTATTCAATGAAGTTAAATTGAAACTATTTCCACTCAGATCAGGAACCAGGCAAGATTGCCCATTGTTTCCATTGCTCTTCAACATCATATTGGAAGTTTTAGCCATTGCAATCAGGGAAGAAAAGGCGATCAAGGGTATTCACATAGGGTCAAAAGAGATCAAATTTTCACTCTTCATAGATGATATGATTGTATATCTAGAAGACACGAGGGATTCTACTACAAAACTTTTAGAAGTGATCAAGGAATACAGCAATGTCTCAGGCTACAAAATCAACACCCATCAATCTGTAGCCTTTATACCGACAATAGCCAAACTGAAAAAAACAGTCAAGGACTCTATTTCTTTCACACTAGTGCCAAAGAAGATGGACTATTTGGGAGTTTACCTAACAAAGGATGTGAAAGAGCTCTATAAATATAATTATAAAACTTTAAGAAATAAATAGCTGAAAATGTTAACAAATGGGAAAATATACCATTCTCAAGGCTGGGAAGAATCAACATTGTTAAAATGTCCATACTACCCAAAGCAATATATAATTTTAATGCAATTCCTATTTAAGCTCCATTGTCATATTTTAAAGATCTTGAAAAAGTAATATTTTGTTTTATATGGAATCAGAAAAAACCTCGAATAGCCAACACATTACTCAGAAATAAAAACAAAGAAGGAGGAATCACGCTACCAGACCTGAGACTCTACTATAACTCAATAGTGCTCAAAACAGCATGGTAGTGGCATAAAAACAGAGAGGTAGATGTTTGGAACAGAATAGAGAACCAAGAGATGAATCCAGCTACTTATCATTATTTGATCTTTGACAAGCCAATTAAAAACATTCACTGGGGAGAGACTCCCTATTTAACAAATGGTGCTGGGTGAACTGGCTAGTGACCTGTAGAATACTGAAACTGGACCCACATCTTTCACCATTAACTAAGATAGATTCTCACTGGATTAAAAATAAACTTAAGACATGAAACTATAAAAATTCTAGAAGAAAGTGCAGGGAAAACTCTTGAAGGAATCGGTTTGGGTGAATATTTTATGAGGAGGACTCCCCAGGCAATTGAAGCAGTACCTAAAATACACTACTGAGACCTGATCAAACTAAAAAGTTTCTGCACAGCCAATAATATACTAAGTATAACAAGCAGACCATCCTCAGAATGGGAGAAAATATTTGCAGGTTATGCCTCCGACAAAGGTTTAATAACCAGAAACACAGAGAACTCAAATGTATTAGCAAGAAAAGAACAAGTGAACCTATTTCAAGGTGGGCAAAGGACTTGGAGAGAAACTTCTCTAAAGAAGACAGACACATGGCCCACAGAGACATGAAAAAAATGCTCACCATTATTTATCATCAGAGAATTGCAAATCAAAACTACTTTGAGATATCTCCTAACTCCCGTAAGATTAGCCTACATAACAAAATCCCAAAACCAGAGATGTTGGCTGGATGTGAAAAAAGGGAACACTTCTACATTGCTGGTGGGAATGTGCACTAATACGTTCCTTTAGGAAGGATGTTTGCAGAATACATAGAGATCTAAAAATAAACCTGCCATTCAACCCTATAATTCCTTTACTTTGCATATACCCTGAAGACCAAAAATCACATTATAACAAAGACATCTGTACCAGAATGTTCATTGCAGCCCAATTCATTATTGCTAAGTCATGGAAGAAGCCCAAGTGCCCATCAACCCACAAATGGATTAATGAATTGTGGTACAGTAGCCTTAAAGAAAGATGGAGACTTTATCTCTTTCATGTTTACATGGATAGAGCTGGAACATATTCTTCTTAGCAAAATATCTCAAGAATGGAAGAAAAAGTATCCAATGTACTCGGTCCTACTATGAAGCTAATTTTTAACCCAATTATAGCATAAGAATATGGGGAAAGTGGCGAGGGAGGGAAGGAGAAGGAGGAAGATGGGTGGAGGGATGTTAAATGGTGTGGCCACACCTATGGTGCATCTTAGACGGATTCAGACAAAACTTACTAAATGCAGAATACAAATGTCTTCGTACAATAACTAAGAAAATGACATGGTGTCTATGTCAAACAGTATGATGAAAATGTTTCAGATTGTATATGAAACCAGCACAATGTACCCCTTGATTGCACTAATGTACTCAGCTATGTTTCAACAATAAAAATAAATAAATAAATAAATAAATAAATAAATAAATCTAAATAACAATATAACAGTCTAACCAGTGTTAACCAGCTACTTGTGTAGATAGTATTGTAAACCCATTTTTAATACTAAATTTAAAGGAAGTATAATTAAAATACAGGATGATTGGATTATAATGATATACAGTAGAATATCAGTAAGTTGACCATGTGAGGGCCTGTAACAAAGTGGTCAACACAGGTAGGTGTTCAACATAAGGAACTAGGTCTATTGTACTGATAGGTGGTGCAAGACCAGTCCAGGAAAATTAAACCAATTTAAGGATGTGGTCAATATAGGGAAGTTGTTAGTTATAGAGGTTCTTCTGTATTTGTCAACTCCGACATCACATTCTAAGAGTGAATCCACTGATGGAATCATGATTACATATTTTTTTCCTTATACGGAAATGCCATATCTAATTCAGATGTAAACATATGAATTTTATTCTCTACTTTAGAAGTGAAGCATACCATATAATCATTCCTTTATTTGTTGACCAATTATGATTTGTATCCTATGTGAACTTTTTTCAAGCTAAACCACATAAGGGAATCAAAGTTATTTTTCTAGCAAATAAAAAGTAGTGTTCACTTTATTTTCACAGTTATGCATATTTCCATAGATAGAAAAAGGTATTTAAGATAACTAAGTGCATGCCTGAGTAGAGGTGGCTTAAGAAATGTTAATAAACACAATGAAAATAAAATCTACACTCAAGCTCCCAATCCCCAGCATTTATTTAGCAAGTATATATACTTAATTAATGTTTATAGGACATTACAAATTTGAGTGAAATCAATAGTTGAAAGCTTGTTTTTCATAATTATTTCAAAGGAGGTAGCTCTTTCTATCTTGTTTATTAGTGATCAATAGTGTCAATCCAAATCCTGAAATAAAGACTTAAAAGTAATTCCAAACAATAGAAAATAAACATTTAACATTATTTCACCACAAATTTGAAAAGAAGTTAATACATTATTATGGTGTTGACCACAATATACTCAGAAGGATTACATTATTTATCATGTTTATCTGTATACAAGTTTATTTTATGTCAAAATGCAAGTTTCTTCCTTAGGCTCCCTAAAAGCAGCCCAAATACTAATACACCTTAGGAATTTTGTATTTCTCTCTGTGTCTATTCCTCATCTCATCTCTACCTCTAGATAGATAGATGATAGATTTAGGTATGTTGCAATAAGTACATAGACATGCTTTGTAATCTTGAAATGAATGTCAAAAAAACTAATTGTTATCACAAATTTTATGCTTACTTTTATAATTATGGCTGAAAATCTGTATGACAAAGTAGTAACTTGCCTTCTGACTCTCCCTACTCCTCTGCTTCCATTATGTTATTGGTTCTTTCCCACTTGTGATGCATTCTGACAGGTTTCTAGTATGTATTGTAACCCTGCTCCCAGATATTTAAGTCCTATCAATCATTTCAGTTTCCCAATGTCTACTGTTCCTAGATGCCAATGCTTACTGCATGTTATAGTTAATTCCTTTCTCTCCTCTGGTGCTCTCAAAATGTAACTTATCCCTTCTTTAATTTCTTAGATGATAACTTAGGTAAATTCAAATGTGCGCTTAACTATTTTTTTTTCTTTTTTTTTTTTTGTAGAGACAGAGTCTCACTTTATCGCCCTTGGTAGAGTGCCGAGGCATCACACAGCTCACAGCAACCTCCAACTCCTGGGCTTAGGCGATTCTCTTGCCTCAGCCTCCCCAGTAGTTGGGACTACAGGTGCTGCCACAACGCCCGGCTATTTTTCTGTTTTGCATTTCAGCCGAGGCTGGTTTTGAACCCACCACATTCGGTATGTGACTCCATGAGCCACACACGCCGTCCAATATATGCTTATCTATTAAACATACTTAAGTATATCAATTAAGAAAAAATTTCAGTTATTCTTTAAGTTGTGTAGAATAGATTCCTTTTATGCAAACTATAACTTTCATCTTATATCTCTTCATATTCCATCCTGATTAATTACATATGTTATTTTAGGTATTTGAATAAAGCTTTAGAGGACTTCTAGAGTTTTATAAATGACTTCTTGGATATAATTGTTGCAGGCATCAAAATACTTGATAAGCAGAGTATTTAAAATGTGAGGCTATATATCACCATATCTCCATATCTACTGATATCTCCTGGCTTCCTCACTCCCTACTCAGTCTTTTTTTTTTTCTTTAGAGACAGAGTCTCACTGTCACCCTTGGTAGAATGCTGTGGCATCAGAGCTCACAGCAACCTCCATCTCTTGGGTTTAGGCGATATTCTTTCCTCAGCCTCCCAAGTAGCTGGGACTACAGGTGTCCACCGCAATACCTGGCTATTTTTTTGTTGTTGCAGTTTGGCTGGGGCTGGGTTTGAACCCATCACCCTTGGTATATGGGGCCGGTGCCCTACCCACTGAGCCACAGGTGCCGCCCTCCCTCCTCAGTCTTTAACCATTTAAGCTACTTGGGTATCTTCTACTTTCACACATTTTTTTTTCTAGTGATGATCTTCATAACTGTTGTTGATTTGTTTTTACTTTGTCTCTTGTTTTTTGACTCAACATACTTCTTTCCTTAAGATTGAATTAAACATAAAATATTTAGCAAAACATTTTAGTGGTAATATAAAAGCAAGATGTATACTCATCGACTAGGATAGACATCATTGAATTTTTTTAATATCATAATTTTAGAAAAATGTTACATATGAACCAATTTTCTCCTTATTTTATTATAAGACATTAACATTCTAGTATAAGTAACATTGAGTTTATAGGAGACACATGTCTATAATTACAATAGCAGCCACTAGCTTGTCAGGTGACAAACATCAGGATCAAGGAATTTTACCAGGGTGGATTAAAACAGTATCATTTTAAAACATAGCAGTGGTCAGTTTGCTTGAGGAATACAAATTTGCATGATCTGGTACATGAAATGAATCATAAAATGATGTTTTTTTTCCCTTTTCCTTGTCAGAATGAGGAAGGGGATATTACAATGGTAATAAAGCTGTTCCTATCATTGGCAGAAGGGAATATGATATTAAAAAATAAATTCCCCCTTTATTTATTCACAGCTTTGTACTTTCAAACTTTATACATCTACAAGAGTTGAAAACAGATCAAGGCAAATGATCCTAAATATAGAATTAAAATAAAATAGAGGGGACTATATTGAACATGAGCACACAATTCCATTGATCCTCTTTCTTTTTTTTGTGAAAAGTTCTAGTGGCAAAGTTTGATCAATTATGATTATGTATAATTCATGGTATAAAACTTTTTGAAAATTTAGTAGTAAAATCTACAAAGGAGTATTTTGCAGCTTATTTTTATTGACTTTCCTTTGTTTTCAGTGGTTGTTATTGAATAGAATGTGATTTTGCTAAAAATGGGCTAAACCTGATTTCTCAAAAACCGTATATTATTCCCAGCCTGCTTTCCCAAAATAGCCTAGGCCTAGATCTAATTTAGGAAGCATAAAATTGTACTTCTGAAAGGATAGTTAATGATCTTATGCCTCCGTGAATGTCCAATTTATAAACTGTTCACTGAGTAAATGAGATACACATTTTTTTCCTCAAATATTTGCAATCTAGAAGCTCAAGAAATTCTCTATTTGGACAATTTTTTATTAGTTTTGGTACTGGTAAAATAGAGAATCAAGAAGTGATGAAAATGATTCTCATTTATATGTATAAGTTTTTTTTAGAAAATTAATATTCATTTCATTTAATTCAAAAGCTCAAATGCTTCTGTTTGAAATAAAAAGTGGTAAAATTTGCTTCCCCAAATTATGAAAAAAATGGATCTTTGCTCAGGAGTTCAAACCAGCCTGAGCAAGAGCAAGACTTCATCTCTACTAAAAATAGAAAAATTAGCTGCGTGTCATGGAAATGCACCTATAGTCCCAGCTACTCAGGAGGCTGAGGCAGGAGGATAGCTTCAGTTCACAAGTTTGTGGTCAACAGTGAGGTTGCCAGTGCATACTACTGGAAACATAGTGAGACTCTGTCTAAAAACAAAAACAAACAAATAGATCCTTAACTGCTGAGACTGAAATAATATACACTGTTTTTAAAATAACATTGACCAAAGTTACCATGTATTTGTTTTGGCCCTATTGGGCACTTAATTTGTTCCTGGTGTTATTAGGGGGAATAATCAATAAATTCAATCATTTCAAATATTTTGTACAGATTTTTTAACATTGAACTTAATAGCCAAAGGAGCTATTGTGGTAAAATATCACATTCATTATTTCATACATTTTGACTAAGTGATGAAGAAGTTAAGGTAAGAATCCAGCAAGAATTAAATAATTTCATAATATTTCAACATTTTAAAAAGAAATAATTTCAACTACCATTTTATCAGTGAAACACATGAATACAAATCTTATTAAGATCACATGCATGTTAATTTGTCATCTTTTCCCAATGTCTGACTTAAGTCTTATTAACTGTCCACTGTGTCCCCTCATCACTGCTATCAATCTGACTTTCTTATTCTCTGATTGTTCCTCATCTGAAAAGTGGCATAATAATAATGACCATTTTAGAGGGCTTCTGTAGGCTTAATGCAGGAATATACACAAAACCTTAGAAAAACCCCTGTCATATAGTAAATACTACATAATTATTCTCTTACCTCTTTAATTTTATCTTATTTTAATCTTATTTTTAAATCTAAATCATAGAAGAATTTGTGCAGTTATTTTCTCTTAGAATATAGAGAAAGGAACTTCCTTTCATTTTAGTTTGACTGATTCTAGTATATCAATAGATTCCTTGGATGGAATCATTTACCTATCATAATTACAACAACTTAAATTTTACTAGGCCAAGTATAACATTTAGCACAAATACCATCTATTTCAAACACCACAGTATGATTAAACTAAGCACCTAAATTTCATTAATTCTGTTCTTCCACTTATGTGGGTAGACAGTACTATGATCTAATATCATGGAGATATTTCTGGTTTTAACTGTCATCTGTGAGTCTCACATGTGCTCTCAAAACATCCCATCTATGTTTGCCTATGTCAAAGGTTCTCAGTTGGGGGGTAATTTTGTCCCATTGGGGGCATGGGACAATTTTTTTGAGACATTGTAATTGTCACAACAGGGCTTATTGGAAGGGTCCAAGTCACCTCAGCCATTTCAAAGATATGGCAAAACATCCTGTAATATGTAAGACAGTCTCTCACAGCAGAGAATTTTCTAGTGCAAAATGTCCATAGTGAGGAGGGTGAGAAACCTTGGTGTCCATCACCTACTGCTTCCAAATCCAGTGGTCCTCAGAGCCTTCTCTACGCATGTTATCCTTCCACATTGCTCTGCTCAGCTCCTTTCAGATTGCAATGCCTCTGTTAGATTCTGGCACTTTTTCTTCAGAATTACACCTGATCTGTGATTGTTTTTGCCCTATTCACCAGATTAGTCTTTGCATATGCATTCTTAAAAAACATAGAAATCATCATGTAGGTACTGTTTTTAGTTGTGACTGTCAACCCTCCAAATTTACCTGAAATCATCTTATTTTCTAACCTCCTGAAACAATCTTCACATGCCTTTTCCCCTGCTCAAAGGCTAACCCCTCATAGTAAACCTGATTCTGTTCTCTTGTCATATTTTCAGAGTTCACTCCTTCAACCATCATTTCTTAGATACTCTACTACCTCAGTGATTCATTGATCATTTAACATCTTTAATCCTTAAATAATTTTTTCCTTTTTTTTATTAAGTCACATATACATAGATCATGTATATATTTATGCCTTTGAGGGACTCAATGTGTTGATTATTTGTATAAATGGGAGTGCTTACATCCTACTGATTAACATACCTTTCACCTCATTTACTTAATCACAGTGTTAAGACATTTGTGTTCAATACTTGATAGATTTGACTTGTACCCTTGCAACATGCTTCATTGGTGTGGTCCCACCATTAACCCTCCCTCTGTCGAACCACCTCCCTCTCCTCCTTCCCTTCCCTCCTTCATCCTTGGCTATAGTTGTGATTCATCTCTCATATGAAAGTGTGAGTGATTATAAATTGGGAAATGTGGAACAAGCCTATATCAAGTTCTGAAATAGCATCCATTATAAGAAATCTCCCTGTCATACTTCCATCATTAAATATGACTCCAATGATCTCTGTCTCTCTTTTTAGGTAGCAACCAATTTCTCTCCAAATATTTACAAAGTTCTTACAGTGTTGTCTACAGACACATCTAACTTCTCATTTCTCATTTATTCTTCAAGTCTGCTTTGAAGAATAAATGAGAGAAATTGGTTACAAATTTCTGCCACACTAATTCTTATTTATATGGACACTGATCATTTCCATGTTGTTTAGTCCAGTGGAACCTTAATGAATATACCTTACTTAACCTCTGCTGTGACTGTTAGGGAGCGGTCTTCTGTCGTTCTAATGATGCCCTCTTCACTTGACACAGGGTCATCAAACTTCGGGTCTGTTTTGTACATTTGTGAGCTCTCTTTCTCATTGTCTTTCCTTTTCTCTGCCTACAATTTATTCTTGTCCTCTTTCTTCAATTTCACTGTTTTCATTCTCTGTTATCTCATCTTCAGTTCCTTGAAGTGTCTCTGAATTACATGAGTATGTTGACAATCCCCAAGCCTTTCCTTTCAGTACCAAATTACATAATGACATCTTTATCAGGGACAATAGAACCTAATATGGTTCAATAGGAATGTCCTTCCTTTAATATTTTTGACTGTTTTGAATGGATTTCCCAATGCTACCACTTTCTCAGGTTATAATACATGTTATTATTTGTAATCTCTACCTAATCTTTTATTTCTAAATCTATTATTTCACAAAATAATATGAATATTTCTCCATTGTTTTCTCTGGTATTATTATTATTATTATTTTTTTTTTTTTAGAGTCTCGTTTTGTCACCCTCAGTAGAGTGATATGGTGTTACAGCTCACAGCAACCTCCAACTCCTGGCTTAGGTGATTCTCTTGCCTCAGCCTCCCAAGTAGTTGGAAACACAGGCGCCCACCACGATGCCCAGCTATTTTTTGTTGTAGTTTGCCCGGGGCCGAGTTTGAACCCACCACCCTCAGTGTGTGGGACTGGCGCCCTATGCACTGAGCCATAGGCATCACCCTGTCTATTATCTTTTAAATGCTAAACTATTGCTTCACTTCATATTTTCAGCTTCCCAAAATAACATTTCTGAGTTGGTTTTCACTACATAGAAGAAATTGTTATAAATAATAAATAAATATTATAAATAAACTAATGATACTATACCCAGGTATATGATTCTTCAAAAAATTCTGATAAATAACAAAGATTGCCAACTGTCCTACTGTAGACAGAAAGTCCTGCCTGGGTAAGCCTGCCTACTTCCTTGCTTCATCTCTTTGATGAAGAGATTACGCATTACCTGCTAAAATTTGGTCACATTAAAGCCCACTCAGTTTTTCTGCATGGAATTGTCTTTTCCTCTTCTAATATTTTGTATGCTGTCCTATTTTCTTGAAATATGCTTTTCTTTACACAAGTCATACCTACTTGGTTTCTACTATGTTCTAAAACTTACCTTTAATTTCTTCTTCACTGAAAGCCTTTTCTGGCCATCATCTCTAAATAATGTCCTATCCCATACATTTGCAAATATCTGTGGTTCCTTTTACACCATCAGAGTGTTATACCATCTGGTCCATTTACATATTTATTCCTGTGCTTAATTATTTACTTCTGTGCATACTTCTCATATTGGCTATAAGTTCTATGAATCATAAATCAAGTCTATTCTTTAACCTTCTGTTTACGGCTCTGAGTAATGTGTCTGGTATGCATGCCTTGAAAATATGTATGTTTTTAGTAAAGAAATCTCTCCTTAAATGCTTCAGAGGTTAAACATTTATGCTCCTCTCCTTCAATATATTTTTATGAAATATTAGATAAATAATCCAGTAGATGCTAATGGATACACAGTAATAAAAAACAATCACAAGTTTAAGGATTGTTGCATCATGAACCTATTCTTATTATTTGACAACCTTAGTAGTTAACCTTCTGAAAACATGTTACTCGGGTACTCTTGTTATTCTCCACTGTCAGGCAGACAGGGATGCATTTCCATCAGTCTTCGCTTCTATTGTTCCTGACCTATGTGCATGTCATGTTCTTGTGAAGATTTCTGCATGTCAATTACTCACTCCTGGATCTTCAGAAATAAACAAAGCTAATTAGCTCTAATATGTTAACTTTTCAATATATCATAGTAAAACAGCCTTACAACTAATAATAGCACATATTATAGATTAGGAACCATGACAAGAGCTTCTTTAATCTGCATAATCATGTAATATATATATAGTGATGGTGACTGTTAAACTAGCATACGTGTTTCTGAAGTGCTTTAGCAATTTTTAACAACATTTGGCATTTTGAATTTAGGTTTTTGGAAGTGCTGCTTTACTTCAGATCATGAAATGCATCAGTCTGAATACATGAGTTATAAAAATATAACAAGTTAGAGGTTGTCCTTGTAAAACTGCGCTGTCAATTACAGAATTCATAGTAAAGCTGCTCTATTTTATATCTGGTGCAAGCTGCCTTACTTTGGAATATTATAGAGAATACTTTGAATGTCAAGAAATATTTCTACTGGTTTACAAATTTTGTTGAGTTTATCAAGAAGGTATTGATTGATGGAAAATTCAAATTTAAGGAAATGCCTACCATAGATTAAGAGCTTAGTAGTTCAGTAGACATTTAATGGACCAAATCTCTCTCTTTAGCTAAAATTTTCATGAGAAAGAAGAAAAAATGCTGAAAAAGAATAAAAAGCAAAAGATATAGAAACACTCATCAAGACATATTATTCTCTGCACTTCTCTCCTCCTCTATAGCTACCAGTGCATCCTGGAATAGCATCCTCTCTGAAATTCCATCTCCTCTGAAAATGCTCAAGAATATTAGACACAAATGCACAGAAGCTCTGCCTGCCGGTTTGCCAAGCATCTCCGGCCCACATACTTACTGTGTGACGTTCAGTGTTACTGTTTGGTCATCTACAAAGTCGGAATGATGCTGCCAACCAATTATTTGAACCATTTTCAGGATTAAATGCAAACTACTAAGAAAGTTGTCTAAAACAAGGTAAACATTATTGTTGTTATTAATAACATTCTCAACCGTCTCTTTTCCCAGTCTTGTTCCTTTTCATTCTATACTTTCTTTTCTTTTGAAGTTCAATCGAGGTAAATCTTGTTTCCAGATACATTCTTCCCATTCAAATGTGGCATGCATAATTCTAATATGGTCAATTAAAAAATGATGCAGAAGTACCTTTTTCTATTTGATCACAGGCAAGCATGATAGTGATGAAGTGAGTAGTGAGATTACACCATCATGGCATAAGGATGTTTGAGGTTGTGTTCTTTAGTTTTTGAAGGAGGACAAGATAATAGGTTGCTCAGAGGCATCTACGACCAAATGAACCTTTCCCTAACCCCAGACTCCAATGGGCTTTCCCTCCTCGGTCTGTGATATAAGACTTTTATAAATCCTTTTTCTTGGGGTAAACACGGCTATCCAATCCAAATCAAAATATTAAGAATGACAAAATTTCACCCACGTTCTCATCGCTCAGATAGGCCATTGAAATATATTGAAAATGCAATTTATAATTGTATTACAAAAAGCACTGCTATTTGTAAATCTAGAATTAGAAGTCTGAGTCAAAGGACATGTTAACTTTCATTCTTTAGATAGAATCTAGCCTCATCTACAGAACACGACAATGCAATCTCAAAAGAAATGACATTTAAATGAAAATCCACTTTTTTTTGAGGACAAGGAAAGAAAATTTATTAAATTTCTTGAAAATAAAGAGGCTGGCAAACTACTGTCTCAAAAATATCATCTTCTCCCCCCTCTGAGCAGAAGCACAGAACTTTGAATGTTCTGACCAACCCTGTAATCTCAATTTGGGCTAAGACAAATTGGCCTGTTTTGATTAATCCCATCTTCAGCTAAAATGATCTTGTGATCTCCACCAGAATGATTCCTTTGAGCTATCTCCTATGGTTCAAGAACAAAAGACGTTCCCTAGCCCCTTTTGACCCCTGGACCAACAAAAGGCCTGGCATCCAGACACTTTCCATATCCATATCCTTCTCCACTATTCCATCCTTCCATTTGAGTCTTATTTCACTTAGCATAACACGCTCCACGTTCACCCGTGTTATCCCAAATGGAGGAACAGAATGGGAGCGTTTCCGTCTTTTTAAATGCCGGATGATTTTTCTGCTGTGTATATATGCCATACTTTTTTACCCACCTGTCAATGCCTAGTTGTTTCCATAATTCACTATTCACTACTGCAAACAATGCTGCAATGCACAATTATTTAGCACAGCAACCCCACATATTGTAATGACAAAAACAACTTTTTCTTAACAAAATATTTCCTAATAAGATACAATTTCCCTTTGTACATACAAAATCACTCCTCTGCTCACCCTCAAATTATACTAAAGTTTCCACATTCACTTAATAAATTCATTACCTGGGAGACAGTCACAGTATTCACCTTTAGGTTATGTTACTCCTATTCATTTATTGTCCAATTTGAATGTTTTTTACCTATAGATTAAGTTATTAAATAACTACTAATAATGACACGTTTATAAAATAATTAGAAAAAGACAAGGGGAAAGAAAACCCAAAAGATGAACACTAGATGTAGACAATTTCATGTTTAACAAACTTGGGCAGATATGCTTCTGTGGTACGGCTCTCCTCTCTGCGCATGTATGGATTGACAGTTGATCTGCCACTGCCCATTGACTATTTCCTTTGTTCTTAGATAAGGGCTCAGAAGGTCTAGGTCTTTACTTGCTGGAATGAGAAAAATCTCCATTCCGGAAATGTCTGAATCATTAACAGTCCTCCTTTGTTCCTTTGCTATAATTTTGTATTAACTTTTACTATTCAACATTAAAGTGCTAAGAGGCACCCCGCAGGGATTCCAGGCATAATCCTCCTAGACCCCCTATGGAATAACAGCAATTCTATTCCCCTTGTAATCTTAATCAATCAAACAGCCAATCAAGTAACCCTCTTCTTTACTGGTCGATATTATTTAAAAAAGAAAGAAAGAAAGAAGGAAGGAAGGAAGGAAGGAAGGAAGGAAGGAAGGAAGGAAGGAAGGAAGGAAGGAAGGAAGGAAGGAAAGAAAGAAAGAAAGAAAGAAAGAAAGAAAGAAAGAAAGAAAGAAAGAAAGAAAGAAGAAAGAAAGAAAGAGAAAAAATTTGATCTTCAATGTGGTAGCTCCCCACCACCACCACATTTTAGCTGGGGGCTGGGCTTGAACATGCCACCTCCGGTATATGGGGCTGATGCCCTACTCCTTGAGCCACAGGCACCACCCCAATGTCATAGCTTTTTGATGCAGGCCCTCCTGGGAGGTGTGGGGTACACATTCCAACAATAAACTAAGCCTTTCCCATGAGGGTGAGTAATATCTCCTTTCATAGGAAATGGGTAAGTTCTCACCAGAGTAGGTTGCTGAAAACTGTCAGGTGTCCTTGGCTTCTCCCTTTTGCTTCCTCTCTTGCCCTGTGATTCCTTTGTACATGCTGCTTCCCTTCTGCTTTCTGCCCCGAGTTGAAGCAGGGTGTGATCCTCAACAGATGGAGCTGCCCAATCTTGGACTTTCCAGCCACTAGAATCATGAGTTGAAATAAACTTCTCTTCTTTATAAATTACCCCATCTCAGGTATTCTGTTAAAGTGGATGAAGACCTATGGGATCCAAAAATCATGGGATCCAGCATATGAGAAAAAGGAAAGGAATCGCTAGGGTGGTAGTAAAGAAAATTTCAGAACTTAACTATCCATACAAAAATGGAAAGGGAAAAATTTCTAACTAAAAAGATTTTATTTAAGAATTGTATATAAGAAATAGGATTGCACTCTGGAACACTCGTATAGCCCAGAGTAGCCCATGTGTGTACAGAGAATAGAGAGAAGGTTGGGATATTGTTGGAAAAAGAGGAGGTTATGCAAGTTGTTTTGAAAGAAAGTTCATTGGCACTGGCAGTGTTTTGCGAGAGCCGTTGAGTTCTGGTTGGCAAGTATCAGTACTTGTTAGGTAGGACTTGTAATTGTAAGAGTTATGGTTAGGACTCTGCAATTTGGGGGATGAGCTTGTGACAGTGTGTCAAGCAAGTGTTCTTGCAAAAGCAACTAGCTGACCTTGTGCTCCTACATATCCTTGTGTGACTCCTGTAATAATTAATGTAGTAACTCCTATTATCATGCAAATTATTCATGAAAGCCCTCCCCTCATGACCTTTCAAGGCTCCATTTTTCTAGGGTCTAACACAAGTGGCTCCCTTTTGAATCTGACAACTTCCTCTTCACATCCTCTTACCCTTTTTTTTCTTTAACTTACACTCTGAGGCATAAGTTCATTTCTCCTTTTGGTTAAGCTCTTACTCCAAAAGCTTTGCTAATCAATCATTCTGTGGTTGGGTTTTCATTGTCCCTGGTGCCAGGATGGGGTTGTTCAAGTTGGTCTGCTCCCATGTCAAAGTGAGTGGTTGGTTGGAAAATCAGACCATTTTAGCCACATTTGAACAAGAGAATTTTGTTGCTAAGTTTACCTAGAGTCTATGGTTAAGTTCAATTTTGTCAGTTCTATGGGTGTTGTTACCATTTTGAAGTGCTGGGCCAGCATTATTCTATGAGGAGGGTTATTCATGCTGAGACTGGACAGGCAATGGGTCCAACAACATAAAGTGTAAAACCAAGAGGAACTTCACAAACCCAGTTTGTACAGTGGTTTTGAACCAAGAGCCCAAATCTAAGGGCAACCACTAAAACAAATCAAAAGACCATGAGGAAACCAGCTGAGGCCTGCTGGAGATGTCAGCAGCCTCTGTGATGGGGGTGAATTATAGCAGAGATGCCTGCTGTATAACATGCACCACTAGTATAATTTTAACAAAAAGTTGTGTTAGAGATGTTGTTGAAGTTTCCCCCTAGGCATACTAAAGAATCTCTTAGGTCAGGTTCTGTCAAATTATCCACAGCAGCTACTGACTGTGAACTTTTAACTAAAGCATTAGCCTGTCATGTAAAAAAGGTAGATATTGAGAGGGGTAAGAATCTCATTACGATGTGAAAATTCTTGTTTTGATTGTTTGGGGAAAGCTGTCTACAGCATGAAGTCCCAGCAATTGTATAGTTCGAATATCTGTGATTATGGCATCAGGAGATTTTGTGAATTCTCTGTACGGCTCACATATCTGGTACAATCCCTTAAAATTTACATCAAGTTTTTCATCTTTAGCTCATAGGGCTTTAGGAAAGGGGAGTTTTTTTTTTTTTTCTCAGTAATTTCATCAGAGAAAAATGGATCAGAAGAACATAGAAGATTTTAGGATTCAATCTGGTATATGGGTAGATAATAAAAGCTCAAAAACAATGAACAGGACAACAATCTGATAATTATATTCATACAAGTTTGCCAAAGATAATCAGAATAAGACTGATTTGTTTGCAATTTAGTTTTATCAGATTTGACCTGATTATTTGTATAAGTGCACAAAGAATAGCAATTGGATTTCAGACTGGACTGTTTTTTTGTTTAGCAGGCCCAGCCTGGGTTCAAACCTGCTAGCCCTGATGCATGGGGCTGGCTCTCTAACCATTAAGCGGCAGGCACCAGCCAATTGGACTCTTTATTTTTTTTTAAGTTTTAAGGCTGGAAAGCCAAGTCAAGACAAGCTTCATACTTTATTTATAGCACCTATAGACAATTTGAAATATGACATCCTAGTCAAACTTTGGTAATATAATTAGCATTCTCAATTGCACCCTGTTTTTAAACAGCACAGATTTTATCAAACTTGTATAAATAACTATACTATTTCTAAATAAAAAAATACTTATAAGTGGTTTTTAAATTTTGGAGGGAACAGATAGAAAGAAAAAGAAATTCAGTATTGTTTATAGGAGTATACTTTATCAAACTTCTGCAAACTATAAGATACCTTAAGAGAAAATGGTTTTCTTAAATCTGGAAAATAAAGCATTAACATTAAAAAAGCATTATTCAAATAACAGTCAAAAAGTCATAATTTTTTGTGTCAGTTTAAATCCATGTAATTTATTCTTGTTCTGTTTGATGTTGTTTAGCAGGTCCATGAACCCATCAATTTCTTCATTAGAATTTTAGAAATTTTCATCTTTTGATCCCAAAGTCATCAGTAAGTTATTTAAGGGTACTTGTCAGAGACTTTTTCAACTAAAGCAATTTGGGGCTGTAGTTGATTGCAAATGATTTAAGAAGCATCAAAATTATAGATGACAAAAGCTTTGACTAGCCATAGTCAAAAATATGAGAATTTATTGTAACCAATAATCAACAAGGAAATTTAGTTATTTCTGTTGCATAGAGTGTCTTAAGATAACATCCAGAATCATAACTGACAGATATCATACCAACCCAGCAGACCCTTATAAATTTTACATAATTTTTAAAACATTCATATCAACAGCACATCTGCATAGACATAAACTAAAGAAGATTTATCATTATTTTATTATTTGGCTTTTAAAAAATATGACTTAACAAGCCAAACATGTCTAATTAGTTTTTAGTTTAGTATCTTCATAAGATCAGAGACACATTCCTTGATGATTTCCAGGAGCCTAATTGGAAAATCCCAAAGAAAGGGGCACATGTTTTGAATATTTGTATTTTCAAAAATTACATATATGTGTAATTGGGCTTTTTTCATGTCTTTTAGTATCTCATTTATAAGCCCTGGAGAAAGTGAAATACCAGCATTTTAGGATCCTGGCTGGATTTGAGGATTAAAATAACACAAGATAGACAAACAAGAGAAAAAAAGCATACTACGAATTTTATGTAGCATAAAAGCCCAAAGAAGTCATGAAGTCCCCAAAGAAGCTATTTAGAATTAGTTAACAATATCCTGGATTGGAAGAGGAATAGTTAACTGTGAAAAAGTGACTAAACTATGTTAGGAGGTTTGAAAAGATAAGAGTTATTCTAAGAAGGCTATACCATATTCGCTTAGTCTCAACTTCTTGCCCTTGAAGATAAGATTGTTGCCTTTCCTACCAGCATAGGTAGGTAGGGTTTCTTTTACATAGGAATTTCATTTTTTGCTTTTAGGAAATAGCACTAAGGTCCAAATGAGTTTTTTCCCTTGTTATACCTGCTGTTTTTCAAGTGTCCTTACTTAAGTAGTCAATATGCAAGAACAGCTGAGAAGTTTGGGGGGAAAGGAGAGTTTGGATAAGAGCACAAATAAAGAGAAAAGGCATAAGGAAGGGAAAAGAAGAATCTAGAGAGAAAAGCTAGTTTGGGGACAATATTATGCAGTGAGGCAATCTTTTACTTCTGAATGCATTTTGGAGCCTTACAGATATGAGTTAAGATAAATGTTCCAATTTGTTTGCTACTATAGCCCTTACTAGCCTTCTAATTTAGTGAAAAGATACCCCAAGCTGTGAGAGTTCTAATACTCCTCATGATGTTTGAACATGTCATCAGCCACAGTCCTAGAAGACGCAGCACCATGTGGCATGCCCTTGAACTTTGAGAGCCCATACTGTGAATAAATGTATCTAGGCAAGTTGGTGCAAATCTGGACATGTGAAAGCCAAACGGACCAGAGAGCGAAGTACACACTCACCAGGATGGGGGAAAAAAGGCTTTTCTTTCTTGTCTTTTTTTTTTTTTTTAACAAGAAATTTTGTAAACAGGAGGGGAAAAAAAATCCTCATAAATAAAAGGGAAAAGGCTCCTCATAAACCAAATCCCAATTAAAGGTGGAAAACTCAAAACCAAAAAAAATTAGCAGACTCCAATCTGAGAGAGAGAGACTCTGCAGGATACAAAAGAGGGAGGTTGGCTTGTGACCTACAGAGTGGGAGGGGTGTTCAGGGGTCCCAAGTGCAGATCTAGGGGCCTCTGATCTCTGTGATCTCTCTGGGGAGTCTGCTGTGGACCCCACTCCTCATACTGAACTAAGGATAAAAAATGTGGAGAGATGAATCCCTAAGTAAAAAGGTTTAATTGGGAGTTTAGGCAAGAAGTAGGATTGTAATCCAGGGCATAGATACAGATAAGGGTGACCTTCAAAATGTCCAGAGAAGAAAGGAAAAGGTTAGGGTTTTATTAGGGAAAGAGGAGCTTATGCACATTGTTTTGAAAGAAAGTTCACTGGTTCAGACAGCATCTTACAAGAGTTGGTGAATTTTAATTGGTGAGTGTCAGTAGTTGCCAAGCGTGACTTACAATCTGGCTTTACTGTTAGGCTCCTACAGTTTTGGATTCAGTTTATAAAGCAGTGTGTCCGGCAAGTATTCTTGCCTAAGCAGCTAGCTGTCTTTGTGCAGCTAGCAGTCCTGTGCGACTTGTGAAGTAAGCTGCAGTTTAGAAAAGTTTCTTAGGATAGTTCCTATTATCAGGCAAATTGTGCATGACTGCCCTCCTTTCATGCGCTTCCCTGGCTCCATTTTTTCCAAAGTTTGACACAAGAGACTCTACTTTGAATCTGACAACTTTTACTCAATCATGCAACAGGATGAAGAGCAACTTGTACAGGTTGTAGTAGGAAAAAGGGCCTCCTTAAGAGATGCCATCACAAAAAGTTTAAACCAATAAAATCCTTGGTGCAGTTGAATGTATTGAGAGGAGACATATACCTCTGTCAGAGAGTTCATAAATGCATTAATGATAAAGCATTAATAGTATAGTAAGCACTTGAAAAAATGAGACACTTTCAGAGAAACCAGGTAGGTTTAAAAGCCAATAAACATATGAAAAATATTCAGTATCTCTAATCATCGGGGAAATGTACATCAAAACCTCACAGAGATATCATCTAGCACGAGTAAAAATGGCTTTGATTAAAAATCTTAAAACAACATATGCTAATTGCTAAGTCATGGAAGAAGCCCAAGTACCCATTGACCCATGAATGGATTAATAAATTGTGGTATATGTACCCCATGGAATATTATGCAGCATTAAAAAAAATGCAGACCTTACCTCTTTTATGTTTACATGGATGGAGCTGGAAAATATTCTTCTTAGTAAATTATCTCAGGAATGGAAAAAAAATATCCCATGTACTTAGTACTACTGTGAAATCAATTTATAATCACTCACACTTGTATATGAAAAACATAACACAACTATAGCCTAGGATGAAGGAGGGAAGGGGAAGGGAGAGGGAAGGGGAGGGAGTGGGTCTATAGAGGGAGGGTTAGTAGGGGGACCACACCTAAGGAGCATATTGCAAGTACAAACTGAATCTATTAGGTGTAGAACACAAATGTCTTAACGCTGTAATTGGGTAAATGAGGTGAAGGCTATGTTGATTAGTAGGATGTAAGCACTTCAATTTGTACCAATAATCAACACATTGAATCCCATAATGGCATGAATGTATTCATGATCTATGTACAAAGGACTTAATAAAAAATAAATTAAAACAAAACAAAACAAAAAAGAAAGTTCATCTAAATACTTTCAAATGTTTAAATAATAGGTTATTTCACAATTTTTTTCAGCACATAGGAAAAGGGAGATTACTTCCAAGTTTATTTTATGAGGCTATTAAGCTTTGTTATCAAAACCAGACAAGGAGGGTCTGAAAAAGGGCAATTAGAGGACAATCTCATGTACTAATATAGATGTAAAAATTCCAAAGGAAGTAATGGGCAAATGAATACAATGAAATATACTAATATTACTAAGATAAGATTTCTAGTTATAAAGTTTATTCAGTACTAGAAAATCACCATATGAACAAACTGAAAGCAAAAATCATAACCATCTTAATGAATGCAAAATAAAAGCAATAATTGAGACCTCAAGTACATTCATATTATAAAACTTTATAAACTAGGAATACAAAAGAACACTTTTGAGCTGAGAAGTGATGTCTAACAAAGAACTACAGAAAATCTTCATTTAAATTGTGAAATGTCAAAATAGTCCTTTGAAAATCAGAAACAAAGCAAGAAGGCATTACCATTTTTATTAAACAATTTAACCAACACAGTAAAAGAAGAAAAAGAAATAAAAGGTATACAATTTGGAAAGGAAGAAACAAAACTGTCATTACTGCAGATGACAGGAGTGTCTATATAGAAAATAAAATAATAATTTCTTTTGAACTAATAGAAGAGTTTAGCAAGGGTGGTAGATATAGGTCAGTATGTATGAGTCAATTACATATTTGTAATCAGCAATCACACAGTTAGAAATATGTGTATATTAAAAGATACTATTTATGATGGCAACAACAATAAGGTTCTGGGAACAAACTTAATAAGAGATGTGCAAAACCTTTAAAGAGGAAATTGACAATCTATTGAAAGAATAAAGCCTAGATAGATGGGAGATATTATGACATCTGATAAAAGATATTAATAAGACATAGTAAAAATACTTCATAGAGAAAGACTCAGTGTCACAAAGTATCAACCCTAATTTATCTCCATATTCAATGTAATACCAATCAAAATTTCAGAAGGGTTTCTAATAGAACTTGATATACGGATTCTGAAAATATAAACAGGAGAGCAAAGACCTCTGAGTAGCTAAAATAGTCCTGAGTAAGAATGAGGACTTAGGAGGAGGACTTAGCCTAGCTGATATAAAAAATGATTATAAGCTCTAAGTTAAGTACAATAGTGTGTTCTTGGCTAAAGTGTAGAGAATTAGACCAGTGGGGACAGAATAGAGAAAATAGAAGCGTACTTAGTTATATTTGAAATCTTAAAACTTACAGAAATGCCAGTGTAGATTATCAGCACCAGACAACTGGTTATCTATAGGAGAAATATTATTGGATGCCTATCTTACATTACATAAAAATTCAATTCCAGGTGTCTTAAGGAAAGATGAAATTTAAGAGACTTCAGGAGCCTGGGTACAGTGGCTCATGCCTATAATCCTAGCACTATTGGAGACTGAGGCAGGTGGATTGCTTGAACTCAGGACTTAGAAACCAGCCTGAGCAAGAGCAAGACCCCATCTCTACTAAAAATAGAAAAATTGGTCAGGCATTGTGGCAGGCACCTGTAGTCCCAGCTACTCAGAAGGCTGAGCAGAGAGGAGTGCTCAAGCCTGAGTTTGAGGTTGCTGTGAGCTATGATGCCACACTCAGGTGACAGTGTGAGACTCTGTCTCAAAGGAAAAAAAAAAAGAAAAGGAAAAAAGAGCCTTCAGAAGAAAGTAAAGCCTAGTATCATCTTTATAAGTGCAGATGAGGGAAGGACTTCAATACTCAAAAATATAAATCATGAAAGAAAACACATTGTTAAATTTAACAACATCAAAATGGAAAACTTCAGTTCCTTAAAATGCCTAATAAAGAGGTAGAATAGAGAAGTCACAGTTTAGAGAAAAACATTTGCAACAAAACACATAACATTGCAAAGATTTAATATCTACAATATATAAAGAACTCCTAGGAATTCATGAGAGAAATGGGCAAAAGTCATGAATAGGCATTTCACGGGAAAGGAAATACAAATGGCCAACAACAAATGAAAAGATATTCAATCTCACTGGTGATGAAAAAGAAAATGTCAATGAAAACTGGCATGAGGTACTTAGACTGGGAAAAATTAATGTGTACTTTGTTGGCAACTAACAACTGGTCCCAGTGGGAAGAATGGCTGGAAAGGGGTAGAGCTAGAAGACAGGAGACCAGCCAGGACACAGCACACTTCACCCGTTTGGTTTTCAGTTTTTCAACTATTGCCTCAGTGTCCCTTAATGGTATCCCATAGAGCAACACCATATTGCTTTTGAAATCTTTTCACTGCTTTCCTTTTCCCTCCCCATGTGGTGATTCTGTGCTTCATGTGGCCATTCCATTATTTACCTTCAATTTCAGAGTACCTAGTCACTAAACTTTCCATGATTTATACTAAGGCACTTTCCATTAATGTCCGGCCCAGTGTCTTTTGTTCAGTGGATCACGCACATTTTTCCAAATTTTACTTTGCTGAAGTTCAATGTCTTATTTTTTCCATTTCAGGGACTCTCTTTGGACTTCATGGGAAAAATGAAGCATTCAAAGACCCATTTGGCTGCCACACAACCCTGTTGATGTATCATCAATAGGTAAACAGAAACTCTCCTTTTTTTTTTTTTTTAAAGGCCATACTTGAGATCTTTCTTTTTTAAACAATTCTTAGACAAAATTGCTCCATATGCTTTTGCAAATCCTCTTTGGAGATGTTTACTTTCATTTATCTAATCTGGGTACCTCTGGTCCCACCATGCAAACAGGTGGGGCTCCAGAGGACTTTAGCACGCCCTCCCTCCCCTCGTCACACATGGCCTGCACCCCTCTCTGCTCCACACACCTGCTGTGCCCTAAACTAACATCCTCTACACTGCAAACTTATTTGAGAAACTCTGTGTGAAATCAGTGGGTGTAGAAATAGCAGGTGATTCTCTTTCAGCAGTTTTGGTGGCCAGAGAAGAATTATTGCTTCCTTCACTTTGTGGCTCTGGTAAGTGCCCAAGAGGTGTAGTCAAAAAATCAACACGTTAGTAATCCAGCAGGGCTGACTCCAGCTGTTTAACATGGCCCGGCTCAAATGTCATATCCTTGGGTGATGCTTTCCCTGACTCTCCTCCTTTACTAGTCCCAGTTTAACTGTGTCCTTTGTGCCCATAGTTCTTTGTTCCAGCTACTAGGACAGTATTTGTTACCTACTGTCATTTTAACTTTTTGGAAATTGCATTTGAACATGGTAGGGAGCAGAGAGTGGATTTTCAAGGATGACAAATCTAGGTGTCCTTCTCTGCTGTGCTCTAGTCTGAGACTTTGAGTGAGTAAATACTATCTCTCTCAACCTCAGTTTCCTACCTGTAAGAGAGATTGTGAGATTACATAAAGCAGAGTAAATATTACATAACATGTAATGCAAATTGGTCCCCTTTTTGGGTACCCCTTTCTTTCATACAAGCTTTGAAATTGAGAGTGATAAAGGGAGACAGGCAACTTGATTTTCAGTCTGCATAGTCTTCTAACCTACAATAAGAAAATGCAGACTCTTGGTAGAATGACTACTCTTTGGCAAGTTGTGGGTTATAAATTAAAGGACAGGTTTGCTTGCTAAAAAAAAAAAAAATTGATCTAGAATTCAGAGGCATTGTAGCCATGGGGAAGTTTTTGACACAATCAAGGTGGTCCTTAGGGAATGGCCCTGCAATACCAATATGGATTCATGATCAAGGCCTCTTGGCCTTCTCTTGTGGAAAACCACATGCATTTGGCTGAAGAGAAAAAAGTAACTTGGCAGGTATTGCCCTGCTTTAAAGTCTTTTCAATATCTGAATTAATTCCATGTCACCACACGTAGCTTCAAGCCAACGTTTTATGTGAACCATGCCCTGGTGTACTTACTTCATGTGGTGTAACCATAATAGAAGTTGATGGAAATCTCTTACTAAGAGATCAATCATATAGATACATGATGTTGATGATTTGCGAATACTTTGCACTTTTTGGATATCTTTTTCTTATGACTGTCTACCCTACAACCCTTTCTAGACCAGTGCCTTGTTTGGATCTACATAAAAATATGGCATTCTCATCTTTCCAGTCCAGTAGGCACCCATGGTGAGTGAGGCAGTGTTTAGAGTATTGATGGTGGAAAGCAAGACAGACAACATTGCTACCCTCAGGGAGCTTCCATATGAGTGTGCCTATAAATTCTCTTTCCTTACTCTTTCTTTTTGGGTATTTTGGCTTCCATGTCTTCACCTTCACTTTGTCTATCTGCAAATTCCATTAAGGGCATTGGGTGCACTCCATTTTGCTATTTTGAGTTTTTGGCTTCTCCTTTCCACTTGAGAATTTACTTTTTAGGGCTATGATATGGTCATAAACTTTTAGAGCTAGATGAGATTTGAGTCCATGAAAGGAGCCATGGAAATGTATTGATTTGTCTTGCCAAATGGTGATACTCGGGTAGGTGGAGTTCAGCACTGACTCCCAGCCTGTTGCTGTCATTTTCCGTGACAGTGCTGCACTGATTTCTCATCTCCTGCTTATCCTGATGAAGATTTCCTTTATTTAGCAAACATTTACCAAAATTTCAGTTTGATGCCAGGCCCTGTGCTAGACACTGAGGAGGAAAAAAACATAGATTCTTTCTTTAAGGAGATGATGATCATCCTTCTCTTTATGAATTCTTTTCACTTTATTTTAAATTTATATTCTGACAAAATTTTCTGGGTATACTTATATATCCCTGCCAGAATTATCAGTTTTGTTCTAGATATTTTTAAACTTTAAATTTTACCTTTATTCTTATTGATACATGAATATATCTTCTATTGATTTACTTCTCTGATATGCCATGCTGCATGGTAAATTGGTTTCTTTAAGTAAGCAATCCTCAATTAGATTTTCCTGTAGATTAATCCTAAATTTTTAATTTCAGACATTCATTCTTCCTGTTTTCCAGCTAATGCAGATGAAATTCCTTCTTCCTTTTTTTTTGTTTTTTTGCAGTTTGGCCGAGGCTGGGTTTGAACTCACCACCTTAAGTATATGGGGCTGGTGCCCTACTCCCTGAACCACAAGCACCACCCTGAAATTCCTTCTTATCACCAATTGACTGGTGGGGTGGTGTAGTGATTTAAGCCTTAGTGGAAGATTGGATTCTCTTAGTGGGGAGGAGCTTTTAAAAAAAATACTGGTGCTGGGATCCCACCCCAGACAAACTAATTCAGAATGTCTAGGGCATTTTAGATGTTGGTAGTATTAAAGCTACCTGCATGAGATTCTAATCTATAGCCAAGACGATAACCACTGTTCTATAAGCTTTCTCTTCCACACATCTTTTTCGGAAATTATTTTTTTTAGGCTACCTCTTTTTGTACAATTTGAAGTTACATATCATTACCAGAGGTGACAAAATTTTCAAATTTTCATTAAATGCATTAAACTCCAAATATCTGTATTCTTATATTGATCTGTTCAGAAAAGTAACTTCATACTTGATTTTTTCCCTCACTCCTAGAACTCTGCTTCTAGGATTCTGAGTGCTTCCAGGTTAAATTGAGGTTAAATCCAGGTTCCAACTAGAAGGTACACTTTGTCTATACTTGTGGCCTTCATGTTTTATGTAATCTTTTCTGTCCCTCCTTCTTTTCTGTCCTTTGCTGTCTCAGGCTGTGTCACTCTGCTGTTTCCATAGACTGTGAATTTGAGTTTTCTGCAGAGAGTCACTGTTCTTATTATTTTAATATTTTTCCTTTCATTAATTTTCCCCAAACTTTCCTTTGCTTTACCTTTTCTTCTTATTAAAACTGACTCTTTCGAAGCCAGGATTTTGATGTCTGAGGTTTTGATATTGAAAAAGAAGTAGCTATCTGGCTGGTGTGTCTTATACCTATAATCCTAGCACTCTGAGAGTCAAGGCAGGTGGATTGCTTGAGCTCAGAAGTTTGAGACTAGCTTAAGCCAGAGCAATATCCTGTGTCTACTAAAAATAGAAAAATTACTTGGGAGTCATGGTGGGCACGTGTAGTACCAGCTACTCTGGAGACTGAGGCAGGAGAATCACTTGAGCCCAAGAGTTTGAGGTTGTTGTGAGCTATGATAGCACAGCACTCTAACCTGGGCAACCAAGTTAGAGTCTGTCTCAGAAAAAAAAAAAAGAAAAAAGAAAAGAAAGGAAAAAGAAAGAAGGAGTTTTCAAATTTTACTTACTGTTTTTCTGTTAAATTTCATGTTTATTCCTAACCATTTCGTATTTTCTTCTCCAAAATAAAATATAAAATATAAAATACATATTTATCTACTCTTTCCTTGAAATTTATCTGAAACTCTCTCTGTTTTCATTTTTTAGTTTGACCTACTACATAACTCCTTTTCCCTGCATGCTACATTTGTGTGATTTCTCTAGCTAGGCATTAACATGTAACCTCTTTTATCCCTACATTTGAAATTCCTGGCAAATATTTAACCCTCTCCTCTCATCAACACAGAACTCATTTGTAATCATATTTTCCTAATGCAAACACTCAGCTTGTTACTTTCAGTAGGACTGTTAATACATCACCCTATCTGTTTAATTATGCCACATAATTGCTTTTATTCACTGCTTCATTCATTAAGTGAGCTTGGGGTCCAAAACTGTGCAGTTGCATCTCTACATAGCTTTTCTATGAGTGCAGCTCCTTTCTTTCCTCAGTACAATTTTTCTAAACATATCCTATTTCTCTATTGCTCTGGGAGTCATTGCCCACTCCTAACTGTAGGTTATTTGGATTTCTGCAAATAGGTGCTTGGGCACATTCTGTACTTATGGAACACCAATATTGAAGTAGATGCTACTTTCATCTTATCTATGCCAGTTTGTCCTTTACTTGGATTTACTTGGAATTTCCTCATGAGCTTTGCTTTCATGGGGTAGCTTTCTCCTGCCCATGGTGTGTGTTGCTCTATTGATGATTGCTTCCTTGTGAAATTGGTGGGCTGGCAGCCACTGACTCCCAGCTGCACAAACTAATTCATCCCTGGAGCTTGGCATCCCTGTGCACTTACACATTGTTTTTACTGCTCACCCCACTCAGAGCTGCCAATGTAGCAGTTGCCTTGGATTCTTTCTACTTTTCCTCACTAGGATATGATATGGTCTGACCTGGTGAAGCTGAGTTTCAATTTCCCTGAGAAAAGATGAATTCTGATATAAGCACAACATAGAAAGTCACAGAAGAGAGACACCCCCCCCCATTATTTATTCAACATTTTTTTTTGAGTACTTGAGCTATCCCAGGCAGTTTTCTAATATATACTGAAGATAAAAACATGAATAAGACTTTAGCTATGACTTCAAGGAGCTTTCAAATTAATGGGGAAAATAGGAAAGTATACCCATAATTAAAGTATGCAGTCTGACAATTATGTTCGTGAATTTGCTGCCATGTACTTACATTGGCAGCACTATACAGACAACCTGGTGAGGCTTCATAATCGCGGTGTACCAGTGTCTCACAGCTGTGTTCAATGTGTGGTGATGTCTTGCTGAGTGACATTCATTATTGTTGTTGCGTGTTTTCACGTGCCATCATGAGATTGTTGGAGCTTGAATTAGAACAATGAACAAACATTTGTAAATTTCTTGTTAAACTTGGCAAGAGTGGAAGTAAAATCAGGGTCATATTAGTCCAAGTTTATGGGGTTAATGTGAAGAAAATGGCAATGTACAAATGGATTAAATGTTTTTCTGAGGGGAGAGAAAGCATCACTGATGAAGGGAGGTCAGGGTGGCTAGTAAGGAGCAGAACTGACAAAAACACTGCCAAATTTCATCAAAAACATAGCAGGCCAAGTAAACATTGATAGAGAAATAGGAAAATCTTAACTGAAAATCTTGGCATGAGAAAGGTGTGGCTCTTGCATCACGACAATGCACCAGTTCAGATGGCACTGCCTGTGAGGGAGTTTTTAGCCAGTAAACAAATACTTGCAATGGAATACCCTCCCTTCCCACCTGATCTGGCCCCCAAAGACCTTTTTTCTTCACCCAGCAATATAGGAAATATTGAAAGGAAGACATTTTGATGACATTCAGAACATCAAGGGTAATACAATGACAACTTTGAGGGCCATTCCAAAATAAAAAAGAGTTCCAAAATTGCTTTGAATGGTGGACTAGGTGTTGGTGTTCCCACAGCTTCCCGAGGGGAGTACTTCGAAGGTGAGCACAGTGATATTCAGCAATGCGGTATATAGCATTTTTTCTAAGATAAGTTGATGACCTTAATTTGCAGACCCCTTGCATATCAGCAAACACACTTTTATTATTAGAAAAGGTAGAGTGAGCTAGTACTACAAAGAACAGATTTTGAAGGCAGATAGACCTGGACTTGAAGTTGGACCTCACCACCCATGGCCTACTTAGCTGGGACAAGTTCCTTAATGTTTCTGCATTCCTCTCTCTTGTCCATAAAATGATAGATGATAGTTCTTATAAGATTGTCATGAAGATTATGTGAATTAATAGCAGTTACATGCTTAATCATTCAGTAATTACTTAACAAATATTGGTTTTAACAATGATAGTGCTATGTTCTACTATGGGAACACAGTGGAAGAATCAAGAAAGATTTCTGGTGACTCTTTGGTTTTGAGGAAGAAGTAAGCAATAACTAAATGAAGCAAAGAAAAGAAATTCTAGGTAGAGGGAACAGCACTTACAAAGATATGGAAGTGTGAAATGACTTGACGAATGTGTGCATTCCACATAGTTTGTTGCATATGGCTGAACCAGAGAAATTCATGATGGGAAGAACTGGGGGAGAGAAAAGGTTAGAACTCATTCCAATACAAGAAATTCTGTAACAAAAATACATGTCACTCATTTCCATAAAATACCAATGTAAATGAGCGAGATGCCACCTCAAGCTTTCAAAGATGTCAAAGACCTCCCACTAAAATATCGAACTGAACAAATTGCAGAATACAAAGAAAGAGGTGGCAGAAAGGTTGGCATCCTTACACTCAACCAGAAACACAATATAAAAAAGATATTGGTGCTTAGTCCTAGGGGTCACAAATCTGTACCCGCCTACAGATCTAGGACTGTCAAAGCCCACATCCACTGCTACATTAAACTTTTAACTAGCCTCCCTCCTTGCTTTTTGTTATCAGACATGTAAGTATGTAGCTTAACATCTTAATGAAAGAGCAAAGCAACTGGGTGCTATGACACCTGAGTCTAGCAGCTGTGTGTGAATTACCTGCAAAAAGAAAAGCAATACTCCTTTCCAAGCAACCTAGGCATGGCTGTGCTGTGTCCTGTAGACACCCAGGGTTGAATTTGTGCAGTCATTGCCAGAAAAGAACACCACACCCATATGTCAAAACAAACATGATATCCAGGGGAGGAAAATCAAGGTTTCAGTTGTTTCTTTTCTTCCCTCTCCAAATCCCAAGAATCCAGTGAGTTTTAATAACACTTCTAAAATGTCAGGCAAAAAAATCGTTACTTTTAGAAAGGTTGGAACAACCAAGGAGGTCTTTTGTGGGGTCTAGTTTCCCTCTGAGCCCCTTGGGGATGGTAAGGGTACAGATGTGACTTGCTTTAAGAAAATTCAGTGAAAAAAAATCATACATAGAATAGAGACTTTAGGAGGTGATTATTCATATTATAATATGGGTTTTAAATTTATCTGAATCACAGGTTTTCTTTAAAACAGCAGTGCCTTTCTTGTGGATCAATGTCCATTTTCTGATTGTTAATTTGGTAGAGTTAGAAAGAGAATGTTGAGAAATTTAATGTTCGAGGTTTAAATAAGTATTTTTATTTATGGAAGATATATCAAAAACAAAGAGTAAGCATTGAAATGGTAGGAGACACTATGAAGGGAAATTGTATTTATTAAGTAATTATCACATGTTAGGCACTTTATATATGTGATGGAGATAAAATTTATTAAAACTTAATTTCAATTTTACTTCTTTCTTTTGCTCTCTTTATTAGTCAATGCAACTTCTTTCTTCATCTTTCCTGTGAGAAGAGATTTGTGGCCAAGTTCTTATAATTTATAAAGCCAGAATGGGAAAGTGGGTGGAGAGAGCAAAGATTAGAAGGTTCAGGAGGAAAGTAGGAAAAGAACAAGAAAATAGGAGCTGGTGCAGAGGACAATACTGAGGAGAGTTTGGCAAAAGTGTAATCTTGTGAGAGATTTGGATGAGAACTCTAGAGATGCTATGAGTTATGAGAAAACAATAATTTAAAAAAGCTATGTTTTAAGTTATACATTGAGTTTCTTTTAAGCACTTTAAGAGGTGCAAAGAAAGATGAAATTGCTTTTGAATCCTGGATTGTGCTACTTTGTAAAAATATTAAATAATGGGCATTTATACAATTGGAGGCTCTGAGATTTATTTGATTTCATTTAATCCTTCAACAATCATGCAGAGGTATCCAACCTTTTTTTCTTTTGATGCACATTGGAAGAAGAATTGTCTTGAGTCTTGTGTACATTAAATACACATAAACTAATGAAAGCTGATTAGCAGGCAAAAAAGAGGTCTGTGCCTAATTTTTGTAATATCTGACCCCACAAATTAACAAGACAGGCTTCAAATAATCCACATGTGACCAGCACGCCAAAGGTTTGACGCCCTCTGAAAGTGAGCATTTAATTTTCATTATGTAGGAGAAAAGATTGAGTTACAGATATGTTCAGAGACATCCCTAAGTCATAGAGCTAGTACATGGCAGAACCTAAATTTAAAAATAGTTTTGTTTGACATTAAAGAAATTTATAAATAGCTTAGAACTAAATTGTGTGACTTTTAAAATTAAATATGAGTTTTTGACTTTCAGTAAGTAATTTAAAACCAATTATACTTATTGTTAAAAGGGTTGTACTTCTTATTCTGTAATCTTCTTATGTTATTTTTGTATATGCATCTCAACTACTTCATATTTTCTAGTATTTCCTCTTTTGTATATGAATAGCTTTAAAAATGTTTTTCTTTTCTCTGCTCATTTAGAATTTTAATCCTGTTTTAATTCAGCTGTTGGTTAGTCTTCAGTTATTCAAAAGTATTTGCTATGATATGTTATTTTTTCTGTTTGTCGAGAATGTACATATTCTGATTCTTTTCTATATAAAATGTTTTGATGTGTTTTTACTCCTATTTTCACCTTACATTTTTCTTCCCCCTCTTAAGTTTCTATAATTTCACAAATATATTGATAGTAAATAATTATTTATAGTCTTAATAATTATTTTTGATATTTGCACTTAGATTTTATCAACTATAATTCTCAGTTCAGCCAGGTAAACACACAGCTGTTTCTTCCATACTCTAGCAAATGAGCACTTGACAACCAAATGATTATCCTGTTTCTCAGTGCTGTATCCTTAAGTATTTAATGTGTTGTAATGAAGTTTTTAATGAAAGGGTGGGCAGGAGAGGAGGAAAATGTAATAGCTCTAACTACATACCTTTCCTAAGAGGATGTTAATAGAAAAATCAATAAATAGCAATATAGTTATATTATAGAATAAATAAATAATATATGTTAAAGTGGTTGCTTGGGAAATGGTAAAAACGAGGCAAATGCCATTGTTGCTCACTATATACCTTTGAATTTATAGCTTTCATATGAAGGCTAAAACCCAATTATGGGCACAAGAATACAGGGAAAAGGGAAAGGGAGGGGAGGGGAGGGGGGAGGGAGGGCAATTAGTGGGATCACACCTACGGTGCATCTTAGCAGGGTACTGGTGAAACTTATTAAATGTAGAGTATCAATGTCTTTATATAGTGATCGAGAAAATGCCATGAAAGCTATCTCTAACAGTATGATCAAAATATTTCTGATTGTATATGAAGCACATTCTGCCCTATGATTGCACCAATGTACACAATTATGATTTAATAAAATTATTTAAAAAAAAAGAGTGTGAAGATCATCATTATATTAAGGTCACTCTTACACATGTGCATTCCAGTAGGTTTTTCTTTGAGTGGCATATAAAGGGTAGAGTCATAACTTGCATATGAGGAATGCCTCATTATTATGGTTCGGATGTTACCTCCAATGTTCATGTTGAAATCTAATTGCCATAAACAAATGGGACTTAATTAAACTGAATAGATTCTGTACAGCTAAGGAGACAACAACCAAAGCAAATAGACAACCATCAGAATGGGAAAAAATACTTATGTATTATGAATTGGACAAAGGCTTGTTAACTAGGATCTACATAGAACTCAAATTTATCAGAATTTAAAAAAGCCAACAATCCCTTATATCGATGGGCATGAGAGATGAATAGAACCTTCTCTAAAGTATGAATGGCTAATAAATCTAAGAAAAATTGCTCATTGTCCCTTATTATCAGAGAAATGCAAATCAAAAGCACCCTAAGATATTATCTAACCCCACTTAGAATGGCCCACATCACAATGTCTCAAAGCTGCAGATGCGAGCATGGATGTGGAAAGAGGGGAACACTTTTATACTGCTGGTGGGACTGCAAACTAATACAACCTTGTTGGAAGGAAGTATGCAGACTCCTTAAAGAACTCAACCTAGACCTCCCATTTGATCCTGCAACCATTACTGGGCATCTACCCAGAAGAAAAAAATCTTTGGACTTCTGAATTGATGTTGGAATGATTTAAGTCTTTAGGGCTATTGCGGTGGAATTACATATTTTGCATTATGAGAAGGATGTCAGGGCTTGAATCCTAGGGCTTTAATGTGCCCTCTAAAACTCACTGACATTTAATTGTCAAGGTAACAGTATTGAAAAGTGGGATCTTTAAGAGGTGATTAGGTTGTGAGGGCTCTGCCCTTATGAATGGATTAATAGCATTATCATGGCAGTGAGTTAGTTATCTTGAGAGTGGGCTCCTGATGAAAGGATAAGTTCAATCTGACTTCCTTGCTCTGCCTCTATACACGTGTTCTCACCATATGATGCCTTTCACCATGGAATGACCCTATAGATGCTGGCACTATGCTCTTGTGCTTCTCAGACTGCATAACCATGAGGCAAATAAATCTCTATTATTTACAATTTTCCCAGACTGTGGTGTTCTGTTAAAGCACCAGCAAATGGGTTAAGACCCTCATTAAGAATTTTTCTCATAGGCAGCATCTGTGGCTCAGTACATAGGGCGCCAGCCCCATATACCAAGATTGGTGGGTTCAAACTCGGCCTCAGCTAAAAGGAGCTTTTCTTATAGTGCATTATCATTTCTCCAGTATGTTAGGAAGGAAAAGCCTGAGTACCACTGACCTGTGGGTTTGGCTTACCTGAAAGGGAAGGAAACATATAGTTTCTCATTTTGAAAAAATATATAACAGGCTTGGCGCCTGTAGCTCAAGCAGCTAAGGTGCCAGCCATATGCACCAGAGCTGGCGGGTTCGAGTCCAGCCTGGGCCTGCCAAACAACAATGACAACTACAACCAAAAAATAGACAGGTGTTGTGGCGGGTGCCTGTAGTCCCAGCTACTTGGGAGGCTGAGGCAAGAGAATCTCTTGAGCCTAGGAGTTGGAGATTGCTGTGAGCTGTGGTGCTACAGCACTTTACCCAGGACAAAAGCTTGAGTCTCTGTCTAAAAAAAAAAAAAAAAACAGAAAAAATATGTAACAAAATAGCTTAGCATGACTTTTATCACAAGGTAGTTGATCATTCCACACACTGGCCTTTCTTAGCAGTCATCCAATATGTGAAATACTCACTTACAGTTAAAGCTATACTGGTAAAAATACCAGGGTCTCAAATAAACTGAAAGGATCATTAAGATTTAGAAGCAAACTCAAACAAAAATTAACTGGCTTTACTGGGTTAAATTATGAGCCATATTCAGTGCTGGAAAAAGAACCCATGTCTTCCAATATGTAGCACCATATTCAATGTCTTAGAGAAAATGTTGCCTTTTCATTCTATACCTTTTATTAAAAAAGCAGCTTTGACATTCAAGACTGATTTTGTGCAGCCTTTTATCCTTCTTTCTAAAAAAGAGCCTTCTCCCCATTGTTTTCTAAATTAAATGATACCATCACAGAGGTAAATTCTAGTTTAAAGTTGAGAGCAAGCTACTATGAAGCTGAAGAAGGAAAAAATGAATGTATTTCTCCCAGGGAGATAAAGGGAGATGAAAAATTGATGAGATAGAGAGACATGAGTTAGTTGTCCCAAATAGTAGAAACTGCAGGAATGTAGGGTTTTCTATCCAGAAAACAGTAAGACTGAGAGAAGAAAGTGGCTACTAAAGGTAATTGGCCTTGGGAGGAAGAACAGTGGGAGAAAATACTTGAGTAGCCTTAAACTAGAATAATGATTTGGGAGAAAGAAAGTGATTACGAGAGAAAGATTAAGAAAGAGATCAAGACCCTAAAACTTTCTACTATTTCTTGTTTCATAATGTTCCTCAAACTAGGAAATGTTTTGGGGAATGGTGGCAAACATGTGTATGCTAACGGGAAGCAGCACCGCAGCAGCCTTCAAAGTAAGATGACACCCAGCACTGTTATTATGGTTAAAAGTCTAAGTTATGGGTTTGTTTGGCTCCATAATTGGCTTAAAAGGGATAAGTGGTGGAAAATACACTGGAGGATAAACTGTGTGGAGTTAGACTTCCCTAGCTGTGTCACCAAGTAGACTCAATCCCAGGACATGTTTCTGTTACTGAATTTTGTCAACAAAACCCCCACTATGACTACACATTGTGCCTATAAACTCTGCTTACTTTTCCCTCTTTCACTCCTTTAGGATAAGGATTGGTTGGCTCAGTGTCTCAAGATCCTAGTTTTCTCAGTCACGTCTTCCAATTAAAAGCACCAGTGTAGGCAAAGCAGAAACATGTCATGGAAACAGTGTGTAGCTGGGGTCAGGACACCGAAGTTACAGCCTCAACTCTGCCACTACATCATCGTGATTTTGTTTTTTTTTATAAGTCCATTCTCCTAATGATCTTCCAATTCTTCTTCTAAAAAATTACAGGTCAACTGAGAGAACATTTGATGTTCTTGCACGTTAAATAGCTGGCCTAGAATAGTGAGCATTAGGATTTTTCCAGGTGGGATGACTTGCTTCATTTTTAGTCCTAGTTCTTAAATCATCAGTCATTAGTTCTTTTTGCAAAATAAAGAGGATGAGAATCTCTCTTCCTTGGGTAGGTTTTAGCTTTAGTTCTAAAGTCCTTTGGCCAGGATGTCTTATGTCTGAATCAGCCTGCATGCTGAGCTTGAAGTCCCAGTTCCTATGTGTCCCCTAACCTCTGATAGTTTACTTCATAATCTGTTTCCTGTCTATGAACCCTATCTTGCCTTGAACCCTAGTTCCTATCTACCCTACTGACGCCTGGCTGCTTCTGCTGGGTCTGCTGATTGTTGATTATGACCCTGCTTTCCTTGACCCTATGCTTTCCATATTTCAGTGTGACAAAGGGATTTTGAAAGCTCCTCATTGAGAAAGGCAAAGCCCTTGGATATTAACTCATTAGACTGGCATGTCCAATTTGTACTCATCAAATTGAGATGTCAGGAGGGTTGAAATACACAAATATGCTATCTGTGTGCATATATTCAAATGTGTAATAGTGACAAAAGAATTCATTTGGATTGAATTAATAGTTCAAGATTAAATGCACATGATTCACAATGAAAGGACATATTTCAAAATAACTACGAGTAAATTATAAATGTCTTAACACAAAAAAAATAAGTGAGTGAGGTGATAGTTATGTCAATCAGTTTGATTTAAGCATTCTGCATTGTATAGCAAGTAGTCACATTATATCCCATAAATGTATACAGTTATGATTTTAATTAAAAATTAAATTTAAAAGAAAAAATAAACATACATGATTGTTTATATTATGTTAGGTGGAGGAAAAACAGACCACTTCTATAAATGGTTTAAGATTAAATGACTTTATTTATTGAAAATTTTCTATTGATTTAGAAATCTTGGTTTGTAGAGTAGCCACCCTGTATAATTATATCAATTGAAAAATAATTTAAATCCAGATTATATTGACATTTAAAGCTATTTTCATTCACTTCAAAAGTTATTTACTTGGTTCCATACTATATAGAATCAATTGTGAAGGCTTATAAAGTCATGCCTATTCCAGCAATCAGAAAAAAAGAGTCATAAAAATAGAACATGGAGTAACCATTTCTTCCTCTAAAAGAGGTCACCTCTGTCATTTTAGAACATGTGATTAGAAACAGAAATCTTTCTCACTTTTTCATCTTCTGTATTGTCAAAAGTACTTGTGAATCCTTACTGATAAGATTGTAACTTTTGGTACTAGGACTGACTTGCTAGTCAAATCCTGCTGTACAAGTTTGGAGGAAAAATGAATCAATACACACATGGCAATTCTTACTGTGTATTTGAAGATTGATCCAGGTATTATATGGTGACTGAAGAAAATACTGATATATTTTCTGGACATAACAGTGTGATTTAAAGCGTGGCTGTAGCAAGCTTTAAAAAAGTCTTCAAATAAAAAGAAAATAGAATGTGGCTGTGGTTTTAACATAGGTGCCATTCACTTTAATAAGTATTGTTGGCTGTCTGCAGACTGTGACTCCAGAACTGATGTTTAAAATAATCTCACAAGGATCCTTTAATCCTTCAGAAAATGGAAAATCAAGGTTTAATGCCTAGTCGAGAAAATGAAACCCAAAGCTGTCCACATATTACTGATCAGATTCATGTCACACTATTGATTTTCTGAAGTTCTATAAAGGTTCTTTTGGGCTATTAATGTCCCTTGACCATAAATCCCTCTGGTCTTGCCATTCATTATGCTCTGTTTTGCAGCCTACTTGATTGGCTCACTTTTACCTTCTGCTTTTGCACACTTAAAGCCTCACCCATCAGGATCTAGCTCAAATGTCATTCATACCATGAAGCTAACCTGGACCACCCTACCGCACACTGACTTCTCTCCTTTCTCTGAATCTCATTTGCATGAATGTCATAGGGTGAAAAAATTTTAGTTGTGCTCTGCTTCACATAACTATCACAACAAAAATAAGCTAAGTACTTAAAGTATTCTGCCCAAGCTTATCCTCACACAGACACAGTGAATAAGGTCTCCTTATTTTTAGTTTACAAATGAGCAAATAAAAGCAGAGAGGTAAAACAACTTATCTGAATCCACAAATATGTGGTATCACAAGTGGCAGAGACTTTAAGCCAGACTGAGATTCCAGAGACAAAGATCCTAACCACTCTTCCATACTGACTTTCATAAATGTTCTTCTTTTCTTCCCAACTAAATGTTATGGTCCTTAAAGATGGAAACCATATCTTATATTTCACATTCATTTCCTTAGAGGAACTAGTATGGTACAAGGCACGTAGTTGTGCTAAATAATACTTGCTTGATTCTCAAAAGCTTAGCTCAAGTTCCCTAATTTTTCTTCTTTTAAAATGGATTTACTTTGTCAGCACTAAATGTATCTTTGTGAATCTTCAGAAATACATTTTGGAATAAACCAGGGTGCAAATAATAAATAAATACCCTGTAGTTTTCCCCTTCTTTTGCTAACCCTTTTAAAGAAGGTGGGAGGAGGAAAGGAAAAGGAAGAGGAAAAAATGTGATCTGTGTTGTCTTTTCAAAAGTTCCCTCAAGGCAGAGTCAACAAGAACATGGGAAGACAGAACTTCAAAGATTATATGCCTGTGCAAATGAACCCAAGTGCTATGTTTTGGCCGTATCAATCAGCGACAGTCACCATTTCTTTTTGTTTTGCATTTCAAATTTTATCATGAATTATTCTTTGCATCAAATCTTTCTCTCCCGTGTCCATAAGTTCCTGAAGACAGAGAGGTGATTCCATGGCTCCAGAAAAAAAGATTGCAGCAGTTGCATTCCATTTATCTCGTAAATTCAAATAATTTTGTTCTGCTCTTTGATGATCAAAGGATACATAAATGACAGAAAATATAGGACTTTGAAGCTAATTATTACAGTGAATAATATTATAATAAACAAGATGTCATTTCCTCTTTATGTTTCTGCTGAAAATGCATAAAAGATCGCTTATTTCTTTGTTAAAAGAAATAAAGAACTACCATTGCTCACAAGAAAAGCCTGAAACCTCATGCAGAAAGTTGGTGAAGTGTACTTCATGGTTTTCTGGTATCCTCCAGTGCTCTATCTCATTCCTTGAGCCATCTGATCCCCAATTCTGGGTCCTCACTTTGTTCCTCCTATCACACCAAGCCAACCCCTCTCCGGGGATGGACATCCACCCCATGGTTCTGGCCTTCCTTATTGGCACCTGGCACTGGCCCTAGTCACACACTCTTGCTAGCTTACATGCCTCCTCCCCACTGTAACTTCCTCCTACTAACTCTTTGTACCATCCATGGTGAAACAATTTGTTATTTTTATAAAATATTGCCCAATCACTCACTAATATGGGGCAAAGCTAAAGAAAAGGGTTCTTCTTACTCTTCTTTGTAATGGGAATTTTTTCCTTTGAAAATGACTGTGCATCTTTAGCAAGGTTTCTCATGGAGAAGAATAATTGTTGAGCAATAAGAATTGCTTAACATAGCAGAGCTTTCTAAAATTCCTCTCTACTCATTTATTGACTACAAATCCTCAAAGCAGTTGCTCAACAGTCTTTTCTCCTATCTCCTTCACAGTTCTCTCCCAAATCCACAGGGAATACTCCTGTCTCCTCAGTTATCCCCACTCTTTCTATCTTCTGGATCCGGTCCTATCATCCTTGAGTTGTTTGTCTTGCCCTTTCCTTTATATGGCCTCTATAAAGCTGTGATTTTCTTTTTAGTATAAAATAATAAAGTCTTATACAATTCAGTCACACTGTAATCTCCCAATTACATTGCTAACTGCTTTATAAGTATCTTGTAAGTAGACTGCTGGGAACAGTGCTTTCTCTGTATTTTGAATTTCTGTACCTTTTATGTTCTGTTCCATAGGCATGCCACTTTATTTCAACAAACATTTAACAAGCCCCTACTATGGGCAAGATCCTTTCCTAGGTGTTGGGGAGATATAATATTAAATAATATCTGGTCAGTCTCTGTTTTCAAGGTTGCAGTGTAACTAAAACTCTTAATCAAAGATAATTTCATGGCATTGCTTAGATTGATAGTTTTCTTATCAATTGTTTTTATTTAGTTTTCTGAACCTTTCACAAACTTCCTAGGGTCAGGGTCATGCTTTATGCTGTTCCATATTTATATTTTGAATGTTGTACAAGATGTACCAGGAGTGACCTAGCTGGGAAAAAAAATCTCAAAGCCAATTGCTTCTGTCAAACCCCTGCTCCGGTGTATTTGGGGTCAACAGGGAACTCAACATCTGTCTACCCTGGTCCATTCTCAGCACTGTCTTTCACTGACTTCTTGTAGTTGAGAACCTGATTAAAAAACAATTTCTTTCCCCTGCAACACTCAAGTTAAAAAGACACTCAGAGGTGAGTTTCCTCAAGCACTCATCTCAGAAAATGAAGGAAGTCATGTGCCTGGATGCATTTGGGCTGGAAAACGGTCAATGTGACTTTTCATTTTACACATGTACTGGCCCTCTGCCAAACCAACATTCATGGCCATCTGATAGAAAGTCGTTCATTTTGTCAGCTAGAAATGGGCCAGGAAAACAGCTGAAAATAGAGGAAACAGGGCCATATCTTTTAGGAGAAATATTTCAGTTGACATGGTCAAATAGCCTTTGCAACTAGAAACACAGTGAGTGATTCAAAAGCCCCAGCACTCTTGTTATCTCCATCACTTGTACTGAATATTGTAACCACACAATGAACCCCTGACTTTACTGCATATAATTTTCCCAATAAATCAGACATTGTGCTCCTTGTGGATAAAGAACTAGATCTTCTCTTCTATCCTCTTTAGTAGCTATCCTAGTGCTAGGCCCACAGAAGGTTTGAATTGATTTGCTGGCTAGAATGCCCCTAGATCAGATTGCATACAGAAAAAGAAGCTATGCTTATTTTAATTTAATCTCATTTTATTTATGCTTTTTCCCCTTAGGAAATGGTGCTTTTGGCCATAGTTTTATTTTCCCTATTGCCATTTTTTTTTTTTTTTTTTTAGTATTCAAGCAGCCACGACTCCCAAGCCTTCCTTTAGTAGTCTTTTCTCAATTACATCTCGTCTTATTCCTTATTCCTAATATTTACCCCACACTCTTTCTTTTCTTCTCTGCAAATGGCTAGTCTTAGTTCTCCCAAGTTCTGTGAATAATTTCTTTTCTTTGTTTAGATTGTTACCTTGAATGCACTGACAGACAGGGAGCTAGGTCCCCACTGGAATGAGCTTGTTGTACTCAGCAGCTTCTCTATCACCATGAGTCGCTCTTTAGAGCATTCTAGTTTCTTCTTTTGTACTTTATATTCCATATTTTCTTCTGTTTATCCATACTATTCCTATACACATTATAACAAAGCTATACATCATTCCAGATTTTGTCTTCTCAAGGTCAAAATTACCTGAACATAATTATCTATGGTTATCTACTAAGAGGGAATAGAAAAAACAGAGTTTATTAAAAGCTATAAATACACATAATATCAAACTACATTTTGTGTATTAATTTGAACTTCTCTTCATAGTTTTTTTCCTCAAAGATAAAGGAGCCAAACTGACTTGGCTATTAATTCCATTCCCTGCCTGTTCACTAAATAAAGAAAGAAAAGTGGAGTAGGAATTTAGCAGGTAAAAGGAAGGACAATGAAGCATCGAAACTGGAGAGCTAATTACTACATAATTTCCAATGGTTTGTATTTTTTCTTTTTGGCCCAGACATCCACATCCACACACATATACAACCTACACATATGTTCCCTTGTGTAGATATATATATATATTTTTATTCTTGGGTATTCATTGTGGGCACAAAGAACCAGGTTACACTGATTGCATTTGTCAGGTAAAGCCCCTCTTATAATAGTGACCTGCCCCCAAGAGGTGTGTCACTCTGTGACCCCAGCACTCCCTTCCTCCTTCCATCTCCTTGCAGCACCCTTCTGAGCACCCATCAACTGTCCTCGTATCAGAATTGAATACACAGAATTCTTGCTTCTCCATTCCTGTGATGCTTTACTAAGAATAATGTGTTTGACTTCCATACAGTTTAATACAAAACATGTAAAGTCTCCATCTTTTTTAATGTCTGAATAGTATTCCATGGTAGATATTTTTATTTTCTATCTATATTTACTCATCTATCAATCAACATATCACCTATCTGTCTCTTTCTCTCTCCCTCTCTGTCTCTCTGAATGGCATGGCATTTTCTCCCTGAATTAATTACATCAGTCTTTCAGTCTTTGCCACACCCCCCTTTCACTGTGTATGTCTCCCTGAATTAATTACATCAGTCTTTCAGTCTTTGCCACACCCCCCTTTCACTGTGTATGTGTGCATATGAATGTACCTCAAAAATTATTTCCAGTATGACCTATTAACCAAAGTGATGATACACACATAGGCTGCTATGTACACAGCCAGTGGAGAGGGCATGATAGAACACCATAGAAAGCAGCTCAACAGGAAAAATGTCATTACTGAATTTACACTTAGTTATATGGCCTATAGTAAAACTTTAACATTAAAAATGCTGCTAATTTAGAACAAAGATTGCTAAAGCAAGGTACAAATAGTATAGATAAAATTTTATGGAGGATGTTTAATGTTTTAAATACTTCTGCAAGGAGAATGATTTCAAGTTCTTTAAAACAGCAAACCTATAAGCAATTTTCTAGCCACCAACCATTCCTGTCTACTTGGTAAGGCTCCACAAGCAAATGAAGTCAGTCTATGTGTAGAAGAATTATAATTAAGTTATATATGACTTACACAACTTAATTGGATTGATGGATAATTGTTTAAATTATACTTTTTTCTTACTCAAATATTTTTAGCAACTCAGTGACAATGTATGTGTTAAAAAAATTTGATTATTTTTAAGCCTAGATTCAAGCTAGAGTCTGTACGATTAAAACAATTTGAAAATTAGCCTGCTGATGTGTATGAGACATGCACATACGTGCTACATTCTGCTCTGCTCTGGGTTACAACTGTGTATCTTGCTAACCTCCCTTTCCATATGAGGTCCTTGGTAACCAACTAACTAATCCGTCTTGGTAACCCCTGCAAAGCCACACACAACATCTTGTGCTTTGTATGCTTTCAGGAAATCCTAAATTAGTTAACTAAACTAGCTCCCAAAAGATCTCAGTGAGGCTGACTTCAATATCTAGGTTCTAAGTATTTAATGTACTTAACAGTAACACAAGTACATGTTTTTAAAATGCATTTCATAATTTAGATTTTTCACTCTTTCTGGCCGGCCTTTTCATCTGAGCCAGGGAGGTCATGCTGTTTATCTTTACACAGAGAGATCTGGCGCACATTTGATACCCACCAAAATTCTTTTTTTTTCCCCTCCAAAATTCACTGAAAAGACATGTGGAGAAGAATGGATGCAGTTAAAATCAGTGACAGCATTTGTATTTTTGTCTCTAATGAACTTAGAAGGGAACTTTGAGATCATCGTGTCTCGCCCTCTCATCTTTTCACTCTAGGTGAGAAATGGAGAGCACAAAGTTTTCAACGAGGCGTCCAAGAACACACACTGACTCTTGGCAGAGCCTGCAATGCGATCCAAGTGCCTGCTTCTAAGTCGAATGCTCTTTCCAATATAGCAGCTACCTCTGGCCCTTACACTGAGGCCATTGCCTTATCCTCCTGACAGTCTTTTTTTGCTTTTAATCTCTTCCCCTTCCAATTTTTTTTCCCAGACTTTTGCCATATTTGTATTCCTAAGTGTACGTGTATTCATAACACTTCTCTGCCTCAAAATATGAAATGCTTCCCATAATCTACCAATTTCAGTGCTTCTCAACATAGGCCAATTTTCCCCTACAGGGAACACTTGGCAATACTTAGTTTTGGTTGTCACAACTGAGAGATGGGGTGTTATTGGCATCTAGTGGGCACAGGCCAGGGATTCTGCTAGCCATCCTACAGCACACAGGACAGCCCTCACAACAAAGAATTAACTGGGCCCACATGTCAATAGTACTGAGGTTAAGAAATCCTATCCGGGAATTAGAGAATTTTCATGTATTGATCTCAACTTTCTTTTCCAAACTTATTTCCCACAACCTTCCCACATTTAGAAAATTCCCATACTTCCTATGTCTAACATATACACTCCCATTGCCCTAATTTTGCTTAACTTGCAATGGCTTTCCTCATCTGTCCACATTCTCCCTATTTGTTAAAGACTGAACTATAGGTAACCTCTTCCATAAAAACCTTCCTTGATCCATCTTTCCTCTTTTCAAGCTTCCTAGAATTAATAAAACTCACAGATTATTTTAGCAAAGTCTGATCATTAGACTCTGAAGCAGCTGTGAGAAAATGAAAACAAACTTTGGATTCTAAAGACATTAACACCACTGTCTAATAAGGGTGTTTGACCTTGTACATGTCATTTCATCTCACTGGTGCTCACATTTTCATCACTGAAATGGGACTAATAGTGCCTACTTCCTAAAGCTGGCCAGAGGAGGAAGTAAAAGTATATGGACAAAAGTGCTTTGTAAGTTGTAAAGCATTATAAGCATTATGCCAATGTGAGCGGTTGTTATTTTTATTGCAAGAGGAGCTGGCCCTTGAAAGGCAGGTAAAGCTTCTATTTAACCTCGCGTAGGGAATAAGCAATGCCATTGACCATACTGCAAATTTTCTGGCTGACCTTGTGCGAGGGCAGAGCATATGCTTAAGTCTACTTTAATTTTCCCCTTGAAGGGTACAGTATGTTCTTTATGCTTTGCATCTACCCAGTGTGGTGGTAAAGAAAACACTTCCTTTCTCTGGAGAAGAAAGAGAACAGGTGAGTGCACCAGCCAATTATTCACAACAGGAATGCCAGGGGCAATGAGAGACCTGCAAAACAATTTTTTTTTCTCCAGTCCAATACATCCAGCTCATAAAGAATGTCATAATTTACTTCTAGTTCCTTACAAGGGCATTTTTGGAAGGGCTGTCCTTGCCATCTCAGAATCCCCAGAATGCAGCTGTCCTTTGGTAGCCAAAGTTTGGGAATAAAATAGACAAACGCTAATAAGAAGAACCCTGACTCACATTTTTATTCTCAGCTGATAACCTGTCATATTTGTGGAAGTCTCGCTTAGTTATATTTTATATTACCCTAATACCTGTGGAAATCAAGGCTGGATAAGAGTCCCTGGAGTTTGAGATTATAACTATACAGATGTTTTACACTAGAGGTCACTCTTGCAATCTAAGAACAAAATTCTGAAAAGAAGAAAACACAGCAAAACAAAACAAAAAGCAAACAACTATCACCACCATCAACCACCACAACATGCACGTGGTGTCAGTGCAAAAATTAAGGATACAGTTTTTCATTTTAAATCTACGACAATGTTTTTCAAAAGATCAAAGGAATTAGTTGTGGCATGGACAGTCATTATTGAATATGAGAGAGCAAAAAAATAATACTTGCTCTACCTGGCAGGCAGGCAGGCAGGCAGGTAAGCAGCCAGTTCTTCCCTGACTCAGGACATCAATTCACAGCTACACTGAAGTGATCACCTTGATATAGATCTAAGCAGACTGGAATGACATACACATTTTAAACCAACTGAGTAACTGGTAAGAGGAATTGCAGGAATTCATTGTAGCAATATAGTGAAGAATAAATGTTCTTTGTGCCTGTCTGCTTAAAGAATAGTCCTTGTTATTGTGAAAATTCATTTCTTAAATAGATGTCAAATGTATAAATAAGCGTATTGAGAATCACCCTATGAGTCGTCTCAACCCAGGCACACGTTTGTGCATAATAGATCACTATGTGTTATATGATGTAAAGGTTCAAACTCTATGCGTGCTCCTCCATACCCTTCATCCCTCCTTCATAGTGCCTGAAATTCATCTATCCTTCTTTCCTCAGGTTAATACATTTTATTTTCAGTTGTTCCATGTTAAAAATTCAAAAACTCCCAGGGGAAGAACTTTATAGCAGATAAAGTTATTCCCATACTTTTACCCTCAATTCATTTTGAAGGTAGGTCCTCACTGGGGAACCTGACAGGAAGGCCCAATAGACACAGAATATATGACCCAGGAGGGTTTCAGAGGAATAAGAGGACAGGTAGCGGTAGTAAACCTAGGGTACCACTGGGGAGCACACGAGGAGGGAAGGGAGCATTCATAAGGGCAACTGGATTCTAAAGTTTTCAAATTTTGTCAAGCTAGTAGTATGAGTGAGACTTATAAACCCCCTCTTTCATCTTCATATTGAATCAACATGATCATGAAAAGAACTTTAAAAAACATTTCTATATGAAAGAAAGGGGTAAAATAATGAATAATATTATTACATAGACTCTAATAAATGAATTCTAGACCAGTAATAAATCAGAGGAATAGTAGAGAAGTTTGATTTTTCTCACATACCCTCTTTCACAGTAGTATGTTTAAAACAAAAAGCCACAGGGTGATTGGTGGGATCACACTTATGGTGCATCTTGGAAGAGTACAAGTGAAAATTACTAAATGCAGAATATAAATGTCTTCATATAGTGATTAGAAGGTCATGAAGGCTATGTTAAATAAGTCAATGAAAATATTTCAGATTGTATATGAAGTCAGCACATTGTGCCCCATGATTGCATCAATGTATCAATTGCATCACAATTTTGATTTAATAAAAATAAAAAAAGCCATAGAAATGGGCTTTAGTTTCACAATCCAGAATGTTTTTGTTTACCAAAGCACACCAGCAAAATAAAGCCCCACTGAGACTTAAGTGCTTTTCAAGGACTCCAATCGCTAATGTCTGAGCAAATGATAGAAAGCTATGTGGGATTGAGGAAAATCAAATTATAGGATTGGGTCTGGAAGACTAGGTGAGTCGCTTAGGGAAATTCTTTTTACAATAATCATCTTTGAAGAAAATCAGATGATGTCTAAGATTCTCTTTAAACATGGAGGATGAACTGGTTACCAGTTCAATTATCTCCAATAATTCAAGCCCAAAATAGACTTCTCTTGCCTCAGTTTCAGATTTAGCTCTCTACCAAATTTGTATAGCAAATTGACATCACCACTCACTTTTCTCTGAAAGCAGTGATGGAGCCAAAAGCAGTACAGGCAAAGGGACTCTCATTGAACAACTCAGACCACTCCAATTTACATGGCTGTTTTCACTCTATAAGCTCGGGAGAATTTATCCTTTCTTATTACCACCAAACACTCCCATGATGAAAAAAAAAAGTGGTAGAAATTTCTAGAGAGAAAAACTGTTGACGAACAAAAACAAAAACAAGAACAAAACAAAACAAAACCCAGAATATGTTTTCTTAAAAAACAGATACTACTGAGAGAAATTCAGTGGCTACTGGAAGACATTTGTATGGAGTAACCTATTGCTTTTTACCTAGAAGGCCAAAAATGATGGCTCAGAATCTGTCTCTGCAACATGAGCTGACTTCAACTTGGATACTCAGAAAAATCTAAGCAGTGACCTAGAGAAAAGGACAAAAAGGCCCAGCCAGTTTATGAGTTCCGGGTATGTTTCATCCAAAGAGAGATAAAATAAAGCCATGTTAAAAATAAGTAAGCCTCTCTAAGAAATGCATCTGGCTTTGTACTAGGACCCTTGTAAAGGTCACAAGGAAAACAGAGATTTATCCAAGCCTAGAAGAGGATGGATTCCAAACCGCATCCCACAGAGGAATGTGGAAGATGAAGCAAGAGTCACGGCGAATTAAGATATCGAAGAAAGAGAAGTTAACTGGAGGGAAAACACTTGCATTCTAGTCCAAGCTTATTTGCTCATTTTTAATTCTGACACATGATAAACAACTTTTCTATGTAACATGTAATAATGTCACGATGATGTATGATCTATGAGGGCAGGGACATTCACTTTGACATTCACTGCTGTGTCACCAGAGCCTGGATACTTAGTACGCCCTTATAAGTATTTGCTGAAAGTCACAATATGGTGCATCTCTCTGATGTGTAAAATGTAACGTATCTCAGAATAACGTGAGGGTTGGGTGAGAGAATGTATGTACAGAGACTAATCTAGATTTTGCTGATCTAAAGTTTACACAAATTGAGAGGCAGTGTCTTTAAGAAAAAAAATTAAGTGTAAAATGGAATATTTTTTAGAATGAGAAAAGAAATGACTTCACATAACACATTTTAAAAGCTGATTAAGAGGAACACTTCTACACTGTTGGTGGGAATGCAAACTAGTACATTCCTTTTGGAAAGATATTTGGAGAATACTTAGAGATCTAAAAATAGATCTGCCGGCTCCGCGCCTATGGCTCAATGGGCTAAGGCGCCAGCCACGTAAACCTGAGCTGCCGGGTTCGAATCCAGCCCAGGTGGCCAAACAACAATGACGGCTGCAACCAAAAAATGGCCAGGCATCGTGGCAGGCGCCTATGGTCCCAGCCACTTGGGAGGCAGAGACAGGAGACTCACTTGAGCCCAAGAATCAGAGGTTGCTGTGAGCTGTGATGCCACAGCACTCTACCCAGGGTGATAGCTTGAGGCTCTATCTCAAAAAAAAAAAAAAATAGATCTGCCATTCCATCCCATAATTCCTTTATTGGGTATCTATCCTGAAGACCAAAAATCACATCATAATAAAGATATTTGTAGCAGAATGTTTATTGCAGCCCAATTCATAATTGCTAAGTTGTAGAAGAAGTCCAAATGCCCATCGACCCACAAATGGATCAATAAATTGTAGTACATGTATACCATGGAATACTATGCAGACTTAAAGAAAGATGGAGACGTTACCTCTTTTGTGTTTGCATGGATGGAGCTGGAACATATTCTTCTTAGCAAAGTATCTCAAGAATGGAAGAAAAAGTATCCAATGTACTCAGCCCTAATATGAAGCTAATTTATAGCTTTCATATGAAGGCTAAAACCCAA